>JBBPBX010004346.1:0-16136 GCA_038048925.1 Garcialebias charrua | reverse complement strand
GCCTCTGATGGGGGGTGGTATGACCTCGGGACTCAGTGTCCATGGCCAGATCTTATCTGGAGGGGCGGGTTGCCGGCGGGGCCTGTGGGCTCGTTGCTGCAGCCTCTTGGGATTTCTGCATTGTGGTTGCCCAGGGCTTCCCTCTGCCTCTCTCTAGGGGGAGGCAGTTGTCCCTGTTGGGGGACTCTCAAGCTCCAGGCTTGGGGCCCCTATGTGTCTGTAGCTCTGGTCCTCCCTGTGTTACCGTCGTGTCCTGTGGGAGCGGAGCTGTGGGTCCCCACATCCACTATTAAACATTCTTAAGGAGAAATCTTATAGTGACAAGCATGCTCACACAGGTGTTTAGATTCAGGTGTTTATCAGATACATACGCAGTTGGGTTGTGGTGGCTAATAAATACATCTTGGATCACCATGTACCATATAAAAGACTTTCTAAGTATGTTATTTGTATCATTATACTGAACTGTATATGTTGTTTTTGTTGTTGTGGTTCCCTATCAGTCAGTCCACTGCGGTGCAACATATGATATGGGAATTGCGCCCCTGCGCGGCTCACCTGAAGCATTACAATCACGCGGTTGAAGGCAAGTGAGCGTCAGCGTCACCAGGGGCCCCCGCCCCCCTGCTATAAAAAAAGGTGACGCCTAACGTTCGGTCTCTATTTGCACTTCACCTCGCTTCACACCTGAACTTCGCAGGACACCGTCTCGAGTGACTGAACCGCCCGACCAAGAGGTGAGCGTGCTCCCTACTGAGGGCGTCACTGAAGACTTCCCTGCGAGCACTTCGTTTAGCAGCCGCTAACTAAGTGTCGTCGACATTTTTAGCATCGGCTTGACGTCCACCTTTGCTGTTTCGCTGCCCAGTTTAGCAGGACGCCAACTGCGCTACGCGCCTACCTGTTAGCTAACGTAGCTAACGGGTTAGCTAACACGAACAGCACAGCGAGAAGAATTATTCTACCCTGTTTAGCGTTTACTAACTGGCTCCCACTCTATGTCTTTTCTCGACCATGGCTCCTGAGAAAGGCAAAAGGAAATCAAAGAACTCCGACAAGGCCAGCAGACTAGCGAGCCCTGGATCTCGGCATTGCCCCAGCGCATGTGGCTACTTCATTTCGTTCACCGGACAAGCACGAAGCATGCCCAATATACCTGGGAATGGTCCACGCAAAGACAGATTTGGATTCTCCTGAGTTGTGTTCTCATTGCAGCCAGCTGCACGAGACAGTACGACGGAGACGCGTGGACTTTGTGACCAAGGCCATGGGTAGTTCCACCGCAGCAAGGGACCCGCTCCTCTCAGAGACCCCTATGCCTACAGCGGCGTTGTAGGTGGACGAGATGGAGGACAGCGGGGCATTAAGCTGGGGCGACAGAATGGAGATCCACAACCCCGACGGGGACACGAGGACCAACTTCGACATGAGAGACATGTTGCAAGCTGACAAACTGTCACTTACAGCCTCTGGTGAACTGTCGGACGACGAGGTAGACAACGAGGAGGAAGGAGACGTCGAGGACTTCTCCCAGGGAACCGCGGCAGTACAAGCGGAGTCGGATGGGTCCACTCCTGCTTTGTTCGAGCTGTGCCGCAGAGCTGTAGAGGTGCTGAAGGTAACTTGGCCAGAACCCCCACCTCGACAACAGTTAACGAAGTTGGCGGGGAACTACTTCTTTGCCAAGCAACAGGCTGTTGTGAGACACAGGATGCCTGTATTTCCTGACTTTTTGACTGAGCTAACTCGCTCGTGGACAGAACCGAGAGCGCCCTTGACATTGCCACTCTCCCAGTTCCTAGACATCGAGGGCATGGAGTCAGCTGGCCTGGCCCACTTCCCGCAGATGTACGAGACTTTGGCTGCACACATGGCCGCCAAGACGTCGGGCTCGAAGCCCACATTGCCCAGCAAGCCATGCCGTGTGTCAGTTCTTCAACTTGAAAAGAGCTACCGCGCTCAAGGCCTAGCGGCTCGCGCCCTCAACAACGCCTCCATGCTGCAAGCTTATCAGGCCAAGAAGCTACAGGAGCTGCAGCAGACCACTTCAAAGAAAAAGGCGACTGAGATCTTGGACGAAGCACGCAGAGCAGCAGACTTCATCCTCCGCCTCACCGGCACAGCAGCCATCGCTCAAGGGAAGTGTATGGCTGAAACGGTGATTGAACCACGCCATTTATGGCTGACTTTAACTGATCTCCCTGAGAGCCAGCATTCCTCGTTCCTCCACCATGCCATAGAGCCATCAGGCCTGTTCGGTGGTGCCCTAGAGAGGATCCAGAGCAGATGTGATCAGAGGAGAAAACAAGAGGAGGCCCTGCGTGAAGGCATGCCTAGAAAACATTTCTCGTAAGCCAGACACTCGAGCAACCAAAGAGGTTCATAGCACCGCTACCAATCTCTCACCAGACGCCCAGCTCAGAAGAGAAAGACACTCGAGGTTGAGCAATGGCCAAAACCCACCTCAGTCAGAGTAACATGGACGCTTTCCTCAGGTAGGCCAGGCTTGGTCAAAGCACAGGTTCGTCCCACGCCAGACGGGCCAACCCAGAACTTCTTCAGCGGTACGAGAGAGAAAGCAGAAGTCAGCCTGATCCAGAGCTGTTCCTACATCATTACAGGCATTTTCACCCATCGGGAAAAAGAAAAGCCGAACTTTTACCACCAGTATCTGTGTTAAAGAAACCCCGATTAACTAGTCCAGAACGTTTAAACACACAAAAACACTCAAATGTTTGTGTAATAAAGAGAATTTGTTGTTTGCACACGACAATAAAGTCTCAAAATGCCCAAAATGTTCTGTGTCACGACTTAGCATTAAAGGGAAAAGTCCACCATTTTTTAATGCAAACAGAGTCATCTCAAACAGTCGGCCAACCCCCTCTAATAAGACTCTGTCCACCAAAGGGCCCAAGGAGCCCACACAGGGGGGCAGAGGGCGATCTGTCTCAAACAGACCCCTCGCCCCCACCAGAGGGTCAAACAGGCCCTCAGCTGAGCAGGGAAGAGAGGGCCTCTCACACACCTCTACCTCATCTGAAACAAATGAAGTCTCGAGTGAACATACCCTCCAGGCTCGCTACCCACGCGAGAAACTGGGCAACGTGCAGCCCATTGCAATGGGTCATGGGAACTGTAGTTCACGGGTACAGATTAGGGCTGAACAATTTTGGAACATTATCTAATTGCGATTATTTTTCTATAAATTGCGATTGCGATTTAAAATGCGATTATTTTTTTAATACCTTCTCAAGTATTTTTCAACAAAAAGAAGCAATAAATCAATCTGTTTTATAATAAACAATGTCAGATTTATTTAAAGCAGAGATTACAATAAAGCAAGCAAATGTATGACTTTTCTTTTCACCATTTCTATTTTTTCTTGTTTCATAAACACAATAGTAAACAAGTTAAGTGAACTTCCTAACTACTGTCTGAACTTCACATGACAGTTAATAAAAAATAAAATTAGATGTAAAAAATTAAACTTACTGCTTTCCAGCCAGTAACATCATAAAAATAAAGTGCAAAAAACAAAGAGAATCTGCTTTAACCAACCTGTTCTGGGAATTCAAACTCAATGAACACAAAATAAACTAATATCTGTTCTTATTAAATGTTTTAGATGTAAAAAAAAACAACAACAACAAAAAACCTCTTGGAACAATAATGTAAACATTATAGTTAGTCAGTATGTAACAGC
The DNA here is from genome assembly GCA_038048925.1 of Garcialebias charrua. Taxonomy (NCBI): domain Eukaryota; kingdom Metazoa; phylum Chordata; class Actinopteri; order Cyprinodontiformes; family Rivulidae; genus Garcialebias; species Garcialebias charrua. Next base: position 12,433 of record JBBPBX010004346.1, on the reverse strand, counting down.
AGGATGCAGAGCCTTGTGAACAGACTCCAACACCTCAAAATCCTGCCAGGTGGGGATAAGGGTACACGCATAACGGTCACCTGACAGCAGTGGTGGAGAAAGTACTCAAACACTGTACTTAAGTAAAAGTACAAATAAACAGACAAAAATGTACTCTAGTAAAAGTAGAAGTACCATATTAATGTTTTTACTTAAGTAGAAGTAAATAAGTACTTGATTTTAAAAATACTTAAAAGTATTAAAGTAAAAGTACGGTACTTGCTGAATGTATTACCTAATCCAATGATCTACAATATCATAAGTGTGCATAGTATTTTCTGTAATACATTAATAGTGTTGTCATTTTAATGAACAATGCTGCAGATAATACAGTACTGTACATGTTTTTATTGTGTTTACTCTGTGACACAGTTCACACTTGGACTTGTGATTCTGTGCGTCAGAATTTCAGGGATGACCTACAGAGTTAAATGACATTAAGCAAAATAAGAAAGATTATACCTGTGAAAGTTTTTATTTAACACAAACCAATGTGTCATTTTAACTGCAGTAAACACATTTAAGTAAAAGTTGTCTGACAGAAAGCATTAGACCTAACAAAGGAACATCTGATCATTTCAACTGCAGTTTGTCATCAACTCTAGTTAAAATACTGTCAAGTCAACTTGTAATGGGTCAATAGTGAACAATATTTTAACTTCCTGACACCATTTTCAAAACTTGGACCTGAGTGTTGAGTCATTTGGAGACATCTCTTGTCTCCTAACATCCATGAACTGACACATTTTAATATTGCAGCAAGAATTTATTGTTCAAGTTCAGAAGAAGTTGGTTTTCAAAGTTTTTTGAGTCCAGTCTGGCTCTTTTGGGAGAGAGAATCTGTCTGAACAGAATCTGACTGAACAGTCTTTCAATAGTCTTTCAGTAATATTAAAATAGTCTTTGAATAATGTTTCAATAAGGCCATGGGTGTTGGTGTATTTTCTGGCAGAATCTCTGTGGTGGAATCCATTTTGAGTGTGTTAGTGGTGCTGTGGGTGCTCCCAGCTCAATGTATATACTAGAATATATGTCATTGATTCAGCTCTTCTTGAAGGCGGGTGTAATGTTACCTGTCCACTTTGCAGTGATTCAATGGACCAACTCCCCTCTTGACATCATTTCAAACTAACGACAAATCAAAAAGCTGCAACGTGAATGTAACTTGTAACTCAACACATTATAGAAATGTAGTGTAGTAGAAAGTACAGATACTTCATGTAAAATGTAGTGGAGTAAAAGTAAAAAGTACCCATGTTTAACTCTACTTAAGTAAAGTACAGATACACGAAAAATGTACTTAAGTACAGTAACAAAGTATTTGTACTTAGTTACATCCCACCACTGCCTGACAGCACCTGAGAAATGGCTTTGAGCTGTTCTAGCACCCTGGCAATCATCATTTCTTGGGATCCCCATCTTGTTGGACATTCAGTGATGAGGCTGTGTCCAGGAAGTTTGAGCTCCCTCTGTGCTTCAGTCATTGCTGCCTTCTTATTACAACTGTGGGAGAAGTGCCCCACCAGCTTCTTGCTCTTGACACTCTGTCATCCTTTAGTGCATGTCCTGTAATACAAAATAAATAAAAAATACACACATCTTCCACTCTCACTCACACGTGCAAAAATTGAGGACCAGAAAAATCTTCTCACTTTGTTAGTTAAAAACAATGTACAGGTTTTAGCTTTTCCCAGTTTGTCAACGTTAAGTGAATGCAAAACGTGATGACTAAATAGCTTCACATTACTGAACATAATAATTAACATTTTTATTTAAAACGGACAATAAAAATGATAGTATAATAGTCGTGACATCACGACCAGGTTTGGTAATACACGTAATGAGAAATTGCATCACCTCATCTAAATAGCTACGTTAAATAAAAAAAAAAAAAATAATAAATAGCTACGCTAAAGCTAACAACCATTAAACACCGCGTTTATATCAGCTTGCGCGAAACGTGTGTGTTACTGGTTCTGTATTAATTCATATCACTAATGACAAAACTGTTTTTTTATCAGATAATGAATGCACTTTTTCACGCAGAACGTTAGCTTGCTGAGCTAGCTGCTAACAGGGCAGCGTCAAAAACAGGCCCGGTCACATGACCAGCTCGCTCTCTGTTTATCTCCCGCTGTCTCAGTGTTTCAGCCTCTAAGATCAGATACACGTTTACATGGGCTAACTTACCCAAATTTTTAAATTTTATGACTTCTGTCGAGCCTGTGTTGGAGCGCACGTGTTGACTTCTCCCCCTCCCTGCCTGCTCGGTTGCTCCGCTCGGCTCGGCTCACTCCCAAGTCACGTGACCAGTCAAATCACAGCCTGTGCGATTAGAGAATTGCGTATTAACCTATCGCGAGATCATCGCAAATGCGATTAATCGTTCAGCCATAGTACAGATTGCAATTCTTCAGATATCCACTACCCTTCTCTGGGGTGATAACGTTAACAATGAGCTCAGCTCACGCCCCCATCCTAAGAGAGGAAATACGCTTGCCGCTGCAAAAAGGAGCAGTTAGGGCTGTTCCTCCTCAGGAAGAAAACAAAGGCTATTATAGCAAATACTTTGTAATCCCAAAGAAGGGGGGGGGGGCTGAGGCCGATCCTGGATTTAAGACTTTTGAACAGACGACTGAGATCGTTCAAATTCAAAATGTTAACATTGCCTCAGGTGATTCACTCTGTATGCCCGGGGGACTACTTTTGCACAATGGACCTGCGGGATACATATTTCCATATCAGCATCCTGCCGAACCACAGAAAATTTCTGCGTTTTGCTTTCGAGAACACCACGTACAAATATCTAGTCCTACCCTTCGGCCTCTCAACCATCCCGAGGGTATTTACGAAGTGTCTCGAAGCTGCCCTAGCTCCCATGAGGAGCCAGGGCATCAGAGTTATGGATTATTTAGACAATTTATTAATCTTGATGAGCTCCAAGGAGCAAGCAAGATTACACACAGATCGAGTGAGGTCACACCTACAATCCGTAGGTTTTGTGATAAACTCAGAGAAAAGTCAGCTGTCCCTATCCCAGGACATTGTTTTCCTGGGGTTGAAGCTGAACTCTGTTCTGTATAGAGTGAGACTTTCAGAAAAGTGAATATCAGACCTCTAGCTCTGCTTGGCCTGCTTCCAGCTAGACAAAACTGTGACACTCAAGCTCTGTCAATGTCTTCTGGGCCTCATGGCAGCAGGAATCGCTATAATTCATCAGGGCTTATTCATCAGATTTGGATGCACAGACAGCAGCAGCTCGCCCTCCGCAACAAACGGGGGAATCAGAGTCAACTCAGACTGTCTGAAGGCCCTACAGCCACAGAGAAGCGCTGTTGCACTCAGCAGGGGTGTTCCATTGGGCAGAGTGTTATCTCGGACCCTAGTGACAACAGACGCCTCAAAATCTAGGTGGGGGGGTCTTTGCCAAAACTAACACGCAAGAGGTATGTGGTCCTAGTAGGAGGCTCAGCTCCACATCAGTCAGCTAGAGCTGATGGCTGTGTTCCTGTCACTCAAATACTTCTACAGGATAGGTCTGATCACACATCAACATGTTTTGATAAGATCAGACAACAAGTGCGCGATCGCGCACGTCAACAGAGAAGAGGGGACTCGATCCCCACCCCTCCTGCTACTGACCCAGAAACTTTTAAAATGGTGCAGCTCATGAATGCTGTCACTCAGAGCAACCCACCTGCCAGAGGAGCTGAATTACGGGGCAAACGCTCTCTCAAGAGAAGCGCCCCTCCCCTCAGAGTGGCGTCTTCACCCACGTATCGTGGACCAGATTTGGACATGATATGGGAAAGCAGACATAGATCTCTTCGCGTCTAAGGACAACGCCCACCTTGCTACGTTCCACTCAATACTGGACGTATGCGTACCTCTGGGGCTCGACACGTTTGCACACGATTGGCCAACAACAAGGCTGTATTATGCATTCCCACCTGTCGCTTTGATCCAGGCGACACTGGAGCGTGTGCGCAGGGGGACCCTTTCATTGATTCTGGTGGCCCCAAGGTGGCCAAAGAAGGCCTGGTTTGCAGAAGTGATTTCACTACTAGCAGGAACACCATGGCAACTGCCTGCATGCAGGGACCTCCTGACACAGGCCCACGGACAGGTATGGCACCCTTGCCTGGGTCTCTGGGAATTATGGGTCTGGCCCATGAAAGGAACTGGCTGTTAGCCTCTTGCCTGCCCAGTAATGTGATAAATACAATACAGGGTGCTCGCGCAGAGTCAACACAAACACTTTATGCATGTTAATGGCGTGTTTTTGAGGTCTGGTGTCTAGAGAGGAATATTACCCCATATTCCTGTAATACAGCATAGCTTCTCACTTTTCTGCAAGACCTGTTGGAGAAGGGCCGCTCCTTTTCCACTATTAAAGTCTTTTTATCCGCTGTTTCAGCGTGCCATGAGGGATGGGGGGGGGGTTAATCACCCGGGGCCCACCCTCTCATGATCCGGTTCATGAAGAGCGTGCTGAGAAAAAGGCCTCCGAGCAGAGTTTTAGCCCCACAGTGGGATCTGTCACTCGTGCTGGACTCCCTCTGTGGACCAACATTTGAGCCACCACAGAGCATTAAGATTGACTTGTTGTCTTACAAGACCATCCTGCTCTTAGCTCTGTGCTTGGCAAAGCATGTAGGTGACCTGCATGCACTGTTAGTCCATCACCTGTGCACTCAGTTTGCTCAGGATGGGTCAAAGGTCACCCTGCGTCAAAACCCCTCATATGTACCAAAAGCCCCAGCTTTAAACTACAAAAGTCTGGGCTTTGAACTGTCTGCTTTTCCTCTTCCCCCTGTTCTGAATGCAGAACAGAGGCGTTTAAAGGCGCTCTGCCCTATGCGGGCCCTGAGCACTTATATGGAGAGAACCAGTAGTTGATGCAAAACAAACCAGCTGTTCATATGCTTTGCTAAGCCTGTAGCAGGCAGAGCCTTGTCAAAACAGCACCTCTCCCATTGGGTGACAGAGGTCATTTCTAGAGCATACAGCAGCAAAGGTCAGCAAGTACCCAGTGGGGTACATGCTCACTCAATTCAAGGCCTAGCCACTTCATGGGCCCCTAGCCACTTCATGGGTCCTATTTAGAGGTGTTTCAGTAGCAGACATATGCACAGCTGCTAATTGGGCATCTCCAAACATGTTTATTAAACACTACAGCCTGGACGTTACAACTCGTGACATCACACAGGCTGTGCTCTCCACAAAGGAGAATTAAACGTGTTAACGCCTGACTGTTGAGGCTAAAGTTCGCAAAAGCATGCATTTCCAGGGTGTGATTGTATGTTCCCATATCATATGTTGCAACGCAGTGGACTGACTGATAGTGAACTGGAGGTTATAAACCATAACCAATGTTCCCTGAAGGAAGGGAACAAGGTGCAATGTATGTTTGCCCCTCCAATGCCCAAGCTCGGTGAAGTGCGTGCTGAGATCGAACGTGAGGCGTCATCGTCTTTTATACCAGGGGGACGGGGGCCCCTGGTGATGCTGACGCTCACTTGCCTTAAAAGGCGTGATTGTAATGCTTCAGGTGAACCACGCGAGGGTGCAATTCCCATAACATGTGTTGCACCTTGTTCCCTTCCTTCAGGGAAAATTGGTTATGGTGCATAACCTCCAGTTTCTCGGTTTTGTCTTTTTTCTCTCCGCAGGTCTAGAGGCAGACTTCAATGATATTGATGTGTGTTCTCTTTATACCTCTCTCCCTTTCTACTCCTATCGCCTTCTTTCTCTTTTACCCTTTCTCTCACTTTTTAGCTTTGTTTTCTTTTTTGATCCCTTTTTCCTTTCTTTCTATCTTATATATTAAAAAAACTCCACTAGATAATTACTAGAATAAATATTTCATAATAATGGTGTGGAGTGGATGGCTGTAAGTGGAGAAGGGAGGCCATTAATAAAAAAAAGCCCAAAAAGGACCCTTTGACCCAAAATGGCAGACTTTTCTGTTGGTTTTGGACCAGGGCTCCAAGATACTTTTACATAGGTCCTGAGAAGATACAGATGTTCACAGAGTTTCAGAATTATCGGTGAAAAACTGTCTTGGGGCTGAGGTTTTTAAATAATTTAGGGGGCGCTGTGGAGGCTATTGGCCAATTATCATGGATTTCTGTTCCAGGGGTGGATAATGATCGATCATAGTGATTTTGGTGCACCTCGGTTCAAATCTGTGGAATTTAGATCCAAACATATGGCAACGGTATTACGTCTTACTTCGTCACTTCGCAACACCCACGTGCTCCACCCAAAACTGTCAGTGTTGGAAAGCAAGTTACACCAACATGTCTTTGGTCACTGGACACACTATCATGCTGATTAGGAAACAGAGGTCAGATAGCGACTGTTCAACATAAAACTTTATACACTTCCTATTGTCAGGGGTCATGACTTAAGTGATGTCATGATTTAACCATTCAGTCTTGCAGGGGACCGGATGTGGATCAGTCACTGAAGGTTTGATGTCTCAGACTGTTTTTGTGTAGGAGCTATTAGCGTTTCATTTTTCATGGCGAGATTTCAAACTTTGAGGTCTGGCCCCACCCCTTCAGCATGCTACGAAACAACCCGTTTAGGTAACTTTTGGTCCCCCATGCCTTATGAACCAAATGGCCAAGTCTGAACCCGATTGAGCGAAATCCCTAGGAGGAGTTGGTCAGGATCCCTAAGAGGAGGAGAACGGATGACGTCAGGTAGGAATTCCCTTGGACTATGATATTTTGCAGATGACATTGTGATTAGTGGTAAGAACAGGTGGAAGAGAACTTGGAGAGGTGGGGATCTGCACCTGAAAGAAGAGGAATGAAAGTCAGCCGCAGTAAGACAGAGTACATGTGTGTGAATGAGAGGGAGGAGGTGGAACAGTGAGACTACAAGGAGTAAAGGTCAAAAAGGTGCAGGACTTCGAGGACTTGGGGTCCACTGTCCAGGAAAATGGGAAATGTGGTAAAGAGGCGAAAAAGAGTCCAGGCAGGATGGAGCGGATGGAGAAAAGTTTCTGGGGTGCTTTGTGACAAAAGAGTGCCAGTCAAAGGAAGAGCTTACAAGACCGTGGTGAGACCAGCTATATTGTATGGTCTGGAGACAGAGACATGAACAAAAAGACAGGAGACAGAACTGGCAGTAGCAGAACATCCTTTTACCAATATACCACTGTCCCTCCTCTGGACATGTCCAAACCATCTCAGTCTGGCCTCCCTAACTTTATCTCCCAGTTGTTCAACATGTGCTGTACCTCTGATGATCTCATTCCTGATCTTATCCATCCTTGTCACTCCTAAGGAGAACCTCAACATCTTCATTTCTGCCACTTCCAGTTCTTTCTCCTGTCTTTTTGTCCATGTCTCTGTCTCCAGACCAGGGGTCACCAACATGGTGCCCGCGGGCACCCGGGTGCCCCCAAGGACCATTTGAGGTGCCCTCGGACCTGTTCTAAAAATAGCACAACTCACTACTAAGCTGCATTTAAAATATAATTTTATTCAGTTGTTATTCTTTTTTTGTATTTATATATATTTTAAAATGTCTATCTTAAAAATATGTTCTTAAAAATATGTTTATTACACATTTTTTTCAATTTACACTTTGTTATTTCTGAAGAGTTTATCAAACTGGTGCCCTTTGTATGACTCTGTACCCACGAAGTAGCTCTCAGTTTGGAAAAGGTTGGTGACCCCAGCTCTGACCATACAACATAGCTGGTCTCAATTGTTTTCTAAACTTTTCCTTTGACCTTTGCTGACACCGTTTTGTCACAGATCACTCCTGAAACTTCTCTCCATCCACTCCCTCATGTGAAGCTTGAAATCTAAGGGTTTGAATTTTAGATTAACACAAACCTTTTGTTTTATCATTATAAAAAAATATTTAAAACAAGCTTATTTTTTTCACCATTTAACTTTGTTAATCTGGAGTTATTCTTTTGGGAAATTATTGCTTTTTAGTCAAGTGTAAAAAAAATATTTTTTCAAGGTTCTGAGACAATAAAATAGAAAGATTGCCAAGAGAAGTGAATACTTTTGCAACCCATTGTACAATCCATTGTTTTGTGCTCCCCAGTCCAGATAGGTGGTGGAAAAATGGATGGATGGCTGATCTACGTAATCCGTATTTCTGTTTATCTCACACCTGTCGTCATTCTCTGTTGTGATTTTCTTAGAATTCTTGTGCAACCTTAAGCAGCTGTTCAGTAAAAAGCTGGACTAATGTCACCATGAAATGATAAACACTGTGCTTTTGTATCTATACATATTAACATATTTCTTGTAAAGAATAAAGTTTGCTTCCCTCACATGGGAAGAGTTATCTGCTTTAACTGGTTTGTTCCAAATGGCCTGATCAAACTATAATCACCATTGTTATGTAGAAACAACAAACATTTTATCAGGTAAAAAGTTGTTTTCAACTGCTGAATCCAACTTTTCCAGTTTTTTTTACCAGGACATGACAAAATTTAAGATAGGATTAAAATGTTCTACAAAAAGTACATTCTTGAAGTCTTTGACCACATCCTGGTGAAGTGGTAATGTTTTGTTCAATGTAAATCACACACTAACATTTAAATATAACTTTTGATTTCATTAGGACCTCAAACCACAAAGAGTGACACTTTGAAACTAGCTTTAATGCAATTCCATTGTAATGATTAACTTGCTCTGAACACATATTTCCTGTCAGTCTGGGCTTGAGTTTGTATTTTAGTATAGATCTTTCTCAGGTTGAAGTCCCTGCTGACAGCTATGAATCATTTCTCTGTATTTGTTTCGCATCAACGCTAAAAAACATCAAACACTTCACATTCTTGGTAAAAGATTTCTTGAGACAAATCCAATCGAACACAAGTTTGACCTCGGGAAGCAACATGCATTGCTCAGCTGCCCTTAAGGTAAAATCTGAAGAACTGTGGACCTTCTAACACTTCAAATAAAAACATTCCATTCACTCATACTGTAAACTCAGGATTCACTAAAGATCAATATTTGGCACGTACCTTAAGAGAACATGTTTCAGGCAGGGATGTTTTCTAGTGGATGTGAGTAGGCTTAAAGGGTAAATAAGGGTTTAATTTGTGGTCTAGTTCTTGGAAGAAAAAAAAACACAACTGTACTATATTTGTCCTCCAGGACCTTTGAATAATTTTACAAGTACAAAATATTCTTGGACAATTAAAAGGCCTTGCGTTCTTTTATGAAACGCATATCGCTCATTGCTTTTCATGCCAGAGTTGTAAACAAAGTTCACAGGATATGACGGTTATAGTAGTTTTGGTTAAACTTTATACATGATGTGATGTGGCAGGGCAACGGCTCAGTGGTTAGCACTGTTGCCTCACAGCAAGAAAGTCCTGGGTTCAATCCCCAGTTGGACTTGGAATATTTCTTTGTGGAGTTTGCATGGTCCTCTCATGCTTGTGTGGGTTTTGACCGGACACTCCGGTTTCCTCCCACAGACCAAAAACATGCATGTTGGGCTGCCTTCTGGCCCAGCCCGCCCACTTGCAAAAGAGAGCTGTGATCTCAATGAGATTTGCCTGGTTGAATAAAGGTTAATGAATAAATCTGTGACCTCATGTAGTATTTTTGAAATCTTACAAGATATGTTCTAATGTGTTGTGGATCATGCTCAGCTACTGCCACACCACAGTTTAGAACAATATCTGTAAAACTGGCTGAGTTGTTGTCCTTTTTGTGTTGGAAAAGGTCAATTAGCTGTGGTGGTCATCTTTAATTAGGCTGAGTTTGAATGTTAATGAGTGGCCAGTGATAACTTTCTGAGCATTTCTCTAAAATATGTCCAGTGATTCATGAGATATTTTGCTAACAGTGTTGACTCTTACAGTTTTTGTTAATGTTTTAAGCAAGGGGGTTGTTTAATGTGGAGAGCTTATGGGGATGTTTTTTTGTACTCAGCTACTCCTACACCTAAGTTTAGATAATTTAATGTAAAACTGGCTGTGAGAGACATTTTTGTGTTTGCCAATCTCAATTAGTTGTGAAAGCCATCTTGAAATCAGGTGATTCCAAAAGTTATTCAGTTATAAATGTATAACCACCGTTTAGTTTCTGAGCGTTTCATTAAAATAGTCTAGTGGTTCATGAGATATTTTGCTAACTGACAGAGCTGGTTGACACCAACAGGCAATGCTGAAGTTTCAGACAAAAATATCATGCAATATATACTATTTAGAGCAAGTGTTCAAGATTTTCCTTGAGTTACTATCTTACCACATTTTAGCTCATCCATCCATTATCTTTACTCGCCTCTTCCTTTTGAGTCGCAGGGGTCACTGGTGGTCATATCCACATATATCAATATCTGTAAAACCGGAGGAGTTAGTCATGATTGTGCACTGTAAAATTAGTTAGCTGTGGCAACTATACTAAACTGAGCTCAGTCAGCTGTAGAAGTCCATTCAGTGATTAGTTGAGACTTGTGTTCACAGTGGTCCATGAGATATTTTGCTAAAAGACAGATACAATTAACTCCAACAATTGTAATGTTTTGAAAGCAGATTATGTGCATTAAGTTATTACTCAAAATATGTGGATGATGCTTAGCTAGGAACAAACACTAAATTATAACTCAGTACCTGTAAAATTAACTACATTAAATAAGTTTGTGGATGCCAGTCTGCGGCGGACTCCATTAGTTAATTGTCTAGGTACATTCAATTATTACTTTCTGAGTTTCATCCCAACAAAATAAATTATCATCTTGCAGGATCAATGTGGCTAGTAATGATTTTAAAAAGCTACGTCTGGTCCTCTGGACATGAATGTCCAGAGGACCAGACGTAGCTTTTTTAGATTTTTCTACCTGGATTATTGAGCATGCATCAGGGCTAGTAATGATTATTTCCAATGGTTACACTTTTGTAAAGTAACACACCTAACATACATTTGGGTCTTGTAAAAAGATCAAAAATTGTACCAGCTTTTTATGAACAATGATGTTCAAGTGTCAATAAGTCACTAAAGCAAATGGAGTTTACAAGAACTTTTACTAAAGCCATATTGTGCATCATCAGTGAAGTCTGGAGATCACCTCATACATCGTCAGTCTCAGGTATGGAAGCAGTTTGTAAACGAGTTCAGATTTTAGATCAGATTGAAATCTTTATTAGACTGCCATAAAACTGTATGTGGGCTATCCCAGGAATACCCCGAGTGACTGCTGGCGTTTCAAAGAATCAAGCCTTATGATCTTGGTGCCAGCCCATAAATCCCATCAACAGAACCACAGGGCGTTGTTCCCTGGGTATAACAGATATTTGTGGGCAGTCAGAGTTTCATCATAACACGTTCAACAGAACAGGTCTTTGTCATGTTCAAAAAGCTTTGAAAATGAGTTTAGCCACACTCCAGTCCAAAGGAAAACCAAAGTGCACAAGTTCAAGTGAAATTAGTTCAATCCTTTTGGAGGGAAACTGTGTGAGAAAAAAAAGATCTGATAATTAGTTAAACTGGATGTGTCCGGGGGTCTTTCTGGGTGCTGTTTGCATGTTCTCTCCATGCATGCGTGGGTTTTCTCCGGATAGTCCGGTTTCCTCCCACAGACCAAAAACATGCATGTTAGTCTGATTGGTAACTCTAAATTGTCCCTAGGTGTGAGTGTGAGAGTGAATGGTTGTTTGTCTCGTGTGTCTCTATTGCCTCTTATCAACAGGTCTGGTTCCTGTAAGGTCCCATTGTGGCTAGTTTGGGCCAGTTCCTATGGGACCGGTTTATTTCTGTATCCATGCGCGCATTAGGACCCCTTTGGTGGGCGTGAAGTTCTCCTGCAGTGGGCGGGTAGTTCTCCTGCAGTGGGTGGATCATTAATATCAACGCTTCTAACCAGCTGGTGGCGCTAGTGATACATTAAGCTCTTTACGAACCACCACTAACAATAGAAGAAGAAGAGCTGGGGAAAACAACACACAACAAAATGGATGACATCGTTGCTTTTTTCAACGTTCTGCTTTGCCTGTTGCTTTTTCAAAGAGTAGAAGAACTGAGCAGAGTTGGGAGGGAAGCGATTTTCAATCACAGAAGACACGTTATTTTCAGGCGTCGAAGAGAACTTCTGTTCAGACGTTTAACAGCAATCCGAACCATGGAAAGGCTGCGTTTATCCACACAAAACACTGAACAGTCTGGAGCAAAGTAGAGTTTTTGAACGTTTAAATGAAGTTTCCATAGCATAGCATAGTTCATTACTTATTAATAAACTACATTACATTGGACTCTGGAAAAACCTTTTAGTGTTTATGCTTAACCTTGCAGCTTATTAAATTAAGCTATCGCACATTATCTCAACAATTGAAGTGATGTTTAGCAAGAGGAAGCTAGGCTTTTTTAACTTCGATTTGATCCTCTATCCATTAAAAAACTACATG
>JBBPBX010004345.1:30201-77279 GCA_038048925.1 Garcialebias charrua | reverse complement strand
AATGAAATGAATAAAATAAACAAACAAACAAACAAACAAACAAGTGGTCTAATAACGCATAAATTATCTGTACTATTTTGATAAAATCATGAAACTGAGCCTATTTATTTATTTATTATTCATATTGTGAAATGTCAAACACAATTTTTTTATTATAAAGCGAGAGCTGTCATTAAAAAAAACTGCAAATAGCATATCAAAAATACTCCAACAAGAATAATTAGTGAGTAATGTGGTGAAGATTTTATTTGGACCGTAATGTTGAGCAGATGATTTAGACTTGTTGGCAAGAACTGAGAAAATTTGGTGAGACTACAAAAACGAGTTATAAATAACATAAAATTTAGAACAAATACAAATACACAGTTTACAAGCTGTTGCACTGTTCACAACATGAAAGGTCGTTAGAAATCAGGGCCGCAAGATGTCATTTATTCATAACCCTTCCACAGAATCTCACATTAACAGATAAAAAATGTGCAAAAACTTTTAAAAGATTTTAGGAAACAGGGTTTATTATGTGAATGCTAAACCATAGGCGTGTGTATACTTCATGCTAATTTCGCCTTTGATATATAAATGTGTGTATTTGATCACACTTCAGTTTGAGTGAGCGTTGATTTGTGAGGACTTCGTGAGGGCTTTGGATCAGTTCTAGTGTGTGTGTGGTGCATGTGCTTGTGTGTGTGCATTTGAAAAAAACAGAGGAAACACTTGAGCTCGTCTGTCGGCACTCCAACCAGAAATAGGCCTGACGAACACCTACTCACAGATAAGAGCTTCTTTTCCGTTGAGCCCCAGACTGAAAGTCACTCTGACAGCGTCGACTCAAAGATGACTCACATTCTCCGCTCACATCAAGCAGTGGAGAGACGGCGTTAACAAACTACCAACACAGGAGAGAAAAGTTGCATTCACTGCAAAGGCTGAACATTTAATCAACCTTGCCAACACAGACCACGGAGAGAAACCATATGTTCAGTCCCTACACTTTTACAAAAAAGAAACGCCGTCTTGTGAGACAAAACTAGAAATGGACAAATGTGGGATTTTCGTTTCAACTATGAGATGTCTACTGACCAAACTTGTGATGATTTATATAAGGAATTACATAACAAGAAAATTTGCATTTAGATGTTAAAGTTTCCACCTACAGATTAAATGCACGATACTTTGAATTAATTCATGGACAAAGAGAAGGTGTTATTTGAGGGTTTTTGTTGAGTGCAGCAAGACCAACAGGGATGTGTTTATATTTAAAAAAAGATAATGGATTAAAATCAGCCCATTTGCTGAAAAGTTTGTTTATGTTTATGTTTATTAAATTTGTTCATTTTTTTTTACAAAAGAAACACAATACAAGACAATCCCATAAATGATAACGTACAAAATATAAAAAAATGAAAGGTAGCAGAAAGAAGAATAAATCTTATTACATCTGCCCCTTTTTTCAAACAATCAGATTAAACAATAATAATCTTCCACCAACAGTACAAAATGACTAACTCTTTCTAATTTTCTAACTTGTTTTTCTGAAAAATTTCAATTTGAATTTTCTGAAAAGTCTGCTACAAAGTGCTCAATAATACAGGGAGGAATAAAATTAAATAGCATATGCTGCTCTGTTTTCTTTTCTAATAAATTCATCTTTGACTTTCCTGAAGGCCAATGTTCCACTCTCCATTTTTGCATTGTTCTTGATTCTGCTACAAGTGTGACACCAAACATGTTTTCAAGATTTGTAAATCGTGTTAAAAAAAAAAGGCTGAATCAAAACGAGAAGTTACAAGAGCCTCCTGAAAAGTTTTCTTTAATCTATGGCAGCTGGAACTGGTTCGAAATCATTCAAACTAAATGAAGGTTGTTGGGGAAAATGGACGAGACACATCTTGAAAAGACTGCCTGTAATTTAGCGTCTTAGCATCTGCTTTTAAGCGCAAACAGTTTTAGTGAGTAAAGTTGTCCTACACAGTTTAAAGCAGCAGCTAATCTGTTTTTTTTCATTAGTTTTTCGTCATTGAACATTCTGTGAACTCTAAAAACACCATCCTTTTGTAAACATACTAATATACTGATGTACTGTAAAATCCAGTTTTTAAAGAATTATGTCTGCCACCATCATTGCTTCAACCGGAAGCTCCGTGGTTCGGATTATTTTGGACATTAACAGTTTCTATTTTCAGGTTAACTGCTGTAATCTGAGAGGACTGGCAGCTGTGTGGACCTGGACCGGGCTGCTGGCACTCAGCACAGAGACAGGAAGACAGACTGGACTCGGAGGTTTGGGTGTCAGATAGTGTGTTGGTGCGTGCACGTCGTGTCTGACCTGCGGGGCAGGAAGTGGACATTGACACCAGAGTCGTCCGATATGCAGAGAATCTGTCGCCTCCGATCACATGCTGGAATCTGCTGCTGCATCGGGCCAGAAACAGGCCGAGACTTTCCCACAGTCAGAATTAGTCAGAGTGAAACAGACAGACACCGTCAGCTCTGTCTGTTCGGCTCACACTTCTCGATACAATGCTAAAGACACAAAAACTGAACTATTTTTCTAAATGAAACTTTTGTAACAAGAATTATTTGAAGTTGAACAACATGCAGGTGCAAAGGTTGAAGACAACCTGCTGATATACCTTCAGCTGTTTATCAGAGTTGCAGGGATGAGCAATTTAAGGAAAACATATCTTAAAACTTGCTGGTGTTTGATTTTTCTTCAAGAATTCAAGCACAACCCATTGTATAAATTGTGTTTTTGATGAAAAATGACTGTGGCCACAAGACCCCTCACTTCCTGCAGCTGAAAACTCTCTAATGTAACATGGCTGCTCCCACAAACCATGCTGGTTTCACTTCCACAAGGCCAGGTGGTGGCATTTGGTCCAGTTTTATAATTCGTGTTGATGGCAGAGACATGCTGCTAGCCAGGGATCTTTATGTTCCAGGGATGTACAATCCTGATCTTTGAAGGTCACTGTCGTGCATATTTTATGGTTTTCCTGCTCAGTACGCTTGATTCAATGGTTGAATTACCTCTTCATGTTCTGCTGAAGCCTGTTAATCACCCATTGATACAAATTAGCTGTGTTGGAGCAAAGAAACATCTAAAACATGCAGGATAGTGGCTCTCGAGGACCAGGATAGGACACCCCTGCTATATTCTTTCATTTTCACCAGTTCATTGGCTCTAGGTAGAGGAGGGAGACACAAACTGTAGGGATGAGCTCACCCATGACCACAATTTCCACTTAATTATCCTTTCAAAATAAAAAAAATGACAGAAACAGACTTTTTGGGAAGGGGGAGGAAGGTGTTGTTGTAAAAAAAAACACTTCAAATTGAACAGCATTGTTAGGAAACAATTTGTGTGTCTAACTCTAAGTTTCAACATGATAAAAATAACAGTTATGACCAGGGATCTGTAAGCTGCGGCTCTTTGGTCCCTCTGCAGCGGCTCTTTCAAGCTTTGACCAAAACTAGCATAAAACTGAATTTTATTGGTTGTTATACAAACAACAAAAAAGTACTAGTTTTAGCAGTTTTCCTATAATTTATTTTGCAAATACTCACTTGTAATTTTTTTTGCTTTATTTCTATACTTAATTGTTTTTACACAATTAAAAATCACATAGGTCTGCACAGTTCATAGTTTTTATTTTATTTTATTATTTTTTAACTATTTTCTCCTCTTTACAAGAATCAGGTCTTTTCATTTGTCTTACATTGTAAAAAAAAAATCAATAAATGTTAAAAATCATTAGATGTTTTAGCTTTATAATGTCACCCTTACAGGCCACAAGAGTCTCCAACAAACCTAAAGTGGCCCACGGGCCACCAGTTGATAATTACAGTTGTAGCAGGTTGTTGTGGCTCTGGACACATTTAATTTAGTGAAGGAAGGTTTAAAATGGCTCTTTTGATCATAAAGGTTGCAGACCCCTGGTCATGACAGTCATGTTCAAAATATAAATTCTACTATTTTAATTAAAATAAATCATTGTTTATCCCTGGAAACATGTTAACCTGCGACAGACATCAGTGTGTAACTTCTTTTCTGATTGTTGGGTCAGTTTTACAATGATCCCATTGAAAAAAACACACACAAAAAATAAACAATAAAATGTTTGTTGTGGCATAAAAATAAATTTAATGTTGTTAGTGCAGCTCGTAACTTCCCTTCAAGTGTGT
The DNA here is from genome assembly GCA_038048925.1 of Garcialebias charrua. NCBI lineage: Eukaryota > Metazoa > Chordata > Actinopteri > Cyprinodontiformes > Rivulidae > Garcialebias > Garcialebias charrua. The sequence goes on along the minus strand of JBBPBX010004345.1, from coordinate 73,094 downwards.
CCCTGGATAATTCTACCCTTTTAGTGCCGGATAGCAAAAAAACTTTCCCCAACCACGACTAGATCTACTTGACCTGTAGGCTTAAACCCACAAAATGCAGGTGCAGGTACTAAAGCTACAGTACTTCAAGAAATACTTTAATGTTATGTTCTTAACCTTGTTGGATATAAACATAACTTTAGGCTCATTTAAAGTAGTCTAGCAGCTCAAATTGATTTATTAAATCATGCTTTTATCTAAAAATTTGAGCTGTTTTTCTATCTTGTTGAACAACTAAAAGTAAAACCAGTCAACAGGCACCAAATAACAGGTAAATAACAATGAACTATATTAATATACAGAAATGAAACTTTGCAGGATGAAAGATAACGCCAACAAACATACCGGTAGTTTGTTTTGCTAAATGTTTTCTCTAACCCACAGTAGTGATGTGTTGTCAGAAGTGTGTAGCTTGTCATTGATTTGACTTGACCTTGTCACATGCTGCCTCTAACGCAGCATGGCCAATCATGAATCACAGCATTGCTGAGCAACAACAGAGACTCCGATTCAAACATTCTTCTGCCCTTCAACATCTATTATATGATGGGTTCTTTAACAAAAAAGCAGCAGATTAATTTTTTTAATCCAGAAGACCTACTTTATGTGTTTACAAATAGAGCTGAATTCAGCTGATCAGTAACATTTTGTTGGCATGGATTGAGTGAGGTCAAACTTTGTCAAAACTGCTTCATTTTGGATTTCATAATCTACTACTTACAGGTGCTGGTCATAAAATTTGAATATCGTGAAAAAGTTGATTTACTTCAGAAATTCCTTTCAAAAAGTGAAACTTGTATATTAGATTCATTCATTACACACAGACTATTTCAAATGTTTATTTATTTTAATGTTGATGATTATCACCGACAACTAATGAAAAACCCAAATTCAGTATCTCAGAAAATTAGAACATTGTGAAAAGATTCAATAATGAAGACACCTGGTGCCACACTCTAATCAGCTAATTAACTCAAAACACCTGCAAAGGCCTATAAATAGTCTCTCAGTCTAGTTCTGTAGGCTACACAATCATGGGGAAGATGGCTGACTTGACAGTTGTCCAAAAGATGACCATTGACACCTTGCACAAGAAGGGCAAGACACAAAATGTCATTGTTAAAGAGGCTGGCTGTTCACGGTGCTCTGTGTCCAAGCACATTAATAGAGAGGATAAGGGAAAGAAACAATCTGGTAGAAAACTGTGTACAAGCAATAGAGATAAATGCACCCTGGAGAGGACGGTGAGGGGGAGAGTCACAGTGGACTGCAGCTGGAGTAAGTGCTTCAAGAACCACCACGCACAGACATATGCAAGACATGGGTTTCAGCTGTCGTATTAATTTGTGTCAAGCTAGTCTTGAACCAGAGACAACGTCAGAAGCATCTCGCCGGGGACTGCTGCTGTGTGGTCCAAAGTTATGTTCACTGATGAAAGTAAATGTTGCATTTCCTTTGGAAATCAAGGTCCCAGAGTCTGGAGAAAGAGAAGAGAGGCAAAAAAAATCCATGTTGCTTGAGGTCCAGTTTCAAGTTTCCACAATCATTGATGGTTTGGGATACCATGTCATCTGCTGGTGTTGGTCCACTGTGTTTTCTGAGGTCCAAGGTCAACGCAGCCATCTACCAGGAAGTTTTAGAGCACTTCCTGCTTCCTGCTGCTGACCAATTTTATGGAGATGCAGATTTTGTTTTCCAGCAGGATTTGGCACCTGCACACAGTGCCAAAGTTACCAGTATCTGATTTAAGGACCATGGTATCCCTGTTTTTAATTGGCCGGTAAACTTGCCTGACCTTAACCCCATAGAAAATCTATGGGGTATTGTGAAGAGGAAGATGTGATACATCAGATCTAACAATTCAGAAGAACTGAAGGCCACTATCAGAGCAACCTGGGCTCTCATAACACCTGAGCAGTGCCACAGACTGATCTAATCCATGCCACGCTGCATTGTTGCAGTAATCCAGGCAAAAGGAGCAACAACTAAGTATTGAGTGCTGTACATGCTCATATTTTTCAGTTGGCCATTTCTAAAAAGTATTTTTCAATTGTCTTAAATAATATTCTAATTTTCTGAGATACTGAATTTGAGGGTTTCATTAGTTGTCAGTCAACATTAAAAGAAATTAACATTTGAAACATAGTATGTGCGTAATGAATAAATATAATATACAAGTTTAACTTTTTGAATGGAATTACCAAAATAAATTAACGTTTTCATGATATTCTAATTTTATGACCAGCCCCTGTATATCATAATAAATATTATAAAACCAACTCTAATTAACAACAAAATACTAAAAATGGATTTAAAAGAAGTTTTTCTGTGACTATAATTATGTCTGTCACCAAAATGTTATATGGACCACTGCATGAAGTTCAATGAAACTTTCAGGAAATAATCACTAAATACTTTACACATCTGCAACTGACTAATGTTTGCAGGTAACCAGATTCAAGACAGCTGCCACAGACAACTAATATTGAAAAAATAAAACACATAAACAAATATAACTTGTTGAATTTTACAGGTATTGACCAAAATGTTAGTGCTGTAGTAGCTGAGACTGACCCCCAACACATATTATGGGCGAAAGCAGATAACACAAGATCATATTGTAAAATATTGTTATGGAGACAACACTGTATGTCTTTTAGCAAAATATCTACAACCGAATGGATTTTATTAAAATTTGCAGAAACAACAATTGAATGCACACCTACAGCTGTTTAACTTTTAGAACAAATCCAATTCAATATGGCTGCCATAGCCAACAAAATGACTATTTAGACAATCTTAGAGATGCTGTGCTAAAATTTGGTGTGGTAGTAGCTGGGAGTTTTTCGCAACACATACGCTAAGGGCTACTCATCATTGAAGATATTTGCTTAAAACTTCAGCATTAATTGTTGGAACTGACCCTGTTTGTTGGATTTAAACAGATCGTAATGAAACAATCAGTGAACATCTAGAGTCAATTCAGTTCAAGATGGTTGCCACAGCTGATCAGTGTTAACAAAACTAAAATGGATATAACTCAACAAATAACGATCTAAAGTTAATTGTGGTAGTAGCTGGTGTAGTGTGAAGATGCACTTTCCTGACTCTGACCTTTGACCCTTGGTTTGTCTTCCAACTCACCATGAAAGTTGCTCTAAACCTGAAAGTCTGATGTTCTCACACGTTCACTGTCTGACTCAGAGTCAGCTACAGTCTGACTGATGTTTACCTTTTCTTCTATGCTTTTAAAAAAGAAAAGAAAAATAATTAATGAAGTTTGTTTTATTTAATTATAACAGATGTGAACATGAAAAGTGCTGATTATTGTTTTCAATCATTTTAATGAAATCATGTGAGATATTGTATTTTTTTAAACAAACTTCTCTTTTCTGTTTTTCAGAAAATATATTTGCCTTGAGAGACACATGTAATTAAATGAGTGCTTTAAGCTGTTTTCTTCAGAGGTGAGTCATAATGTTTCAGAGTTCATCAAAACACATCTGAGAGCTGATTGTTGACACACATAGTTTCTTTGTGTGACCAGGTTCAGGTTCAGGTTACTTTATTTATACCCAAGAGTAAATGTGGTTTGCAGTGGTACAAAGCATACATCCATCCATGTGCACACACAAATAAAAACAGTAAAAACATTTAGTAAAAACACTTCAAAGAAACCATAAACAGATAATGTTCAGGCAGTTCGTCTTTGGTCCCCATCCTGATGCGTTTGTCTGGGGTCCGTCCTCGTTTATGCCTGAGCAAAGAAACGTTTGCTCAGTTACAATTTTTGTTAGAAGCAAGTATCTACAGAAGATGAAGTGGGGTTTTTTTCACTTCAAGACACATTTTCGACTTAAAGTGGAAGGCTGCTGAAGGTTGCAATGGCCCGTGCACCTTCGCCTCAGCTGTTGTCCTCACCAACCGTTGAAGCAGTCACAGTGACTTTCAGCTACCATATAGCTTATCAAACCGGGAGCCAAGATGGCGTCTACCTACACGGACGTGTGTTTTTCACGCGGTTGGGTAATTTAGGTGGTTCTTGGTTATACAACCAATGTTATACCCTGTTTCTGTGTCAGGTTGCACATCATATGTTGCCTTAAACTGAAGGAATGCTAAATTGAATGGGTAAACGAAGAGGCAGGAAAACCTTGACTACTGCTATGGAGCATGCTAGCAGCAACATGCTAAACACCCCAACGGAGAGCCAGTCGGCAGAAGGACACATGGAAGATGCCAGCTGGTTTGAAACTAACCAAAATCCTGCTCAAGTGTGCCTTGCAACGCCTCTGCCTGATTCACCTCTTAAACCTCCAATAAAAAAGGTAAAGTTTGGTGGGGATGAAAATGCAGAAATTTTGGAAGCTATCCATAAGCTCGCAAAAAAACAAGATGAAACTTTCCGTACAGTCTCCGCCATTAAAAAAACAACTGAATCAACCTCAGTGCAGTTGGAGAAGCTTACAACAACAGTCCAGCAACTTACTCTAGATGTTAACCAACAAAAAGAGTCTCTGGACACTGTGAAAGAGGAAATTCAGAAACTAAAAGCAGAAAATAAGGCACTGAAGACAGAAATAGATGATTGCCAGCGCTACAGCCGGAGATGGTCTCTGAAGCTCCACGGAGTAAAAGAGGTCGAGGGAGAAGACATAAGATCTAAGACTGTCGACATCCTTGGCAAAATGGCTCCTAAACTCCGCACCGTCCTGGATAATGGCATCGACCTTGTGCACCGCGTGGGGAGACAGCGTCAGGACGAGTCCAGAAGATCAACAATCATCCTCTTCGCACTGAGACGAGTTCGGGATGCTGTGTGGAGAGAAGCTAAAGGCTCAAGGTTTCTTCTCGACAACAGATTGAGGATCACGGAGGTGCTTTCTCCAAAAGAAAAGGAAGTCAGAGAGAAACTCTGGCCCATGGTGAAGAAGGCTAGAGATGAAGGGAAGAAGGCTTCTTTCCGCGGCCTGTCTGTGTTTATTAATGGGAAAAAAATTGACTGTCCAGAGGTAACCTAAAGACATACTGTACTTATGCTTTACCCCAACTTTAATTCCCTGATCTATTATACTTCTCATATGCTTTCAAATTGTTGAGACCATTACTTGAGTTTACCATAAGGGCAATTTATTGCTTGCATTTTCTATCTTCTATTTTTATTTGTTACTCTGGAAATCTTATATTCACATACAGAATTTAGTATTTTCTTATTATACGCTAGTTTTCTTACATTTATGCTGTTTAGGTTTTTAGGATGCTTCTCGTTTTTTCAAAACATAGGGTCAAGTTATTCTACAGTACTTTGTTCTACTTTGTTTTTTTCTTTTTTCCTTTTGCCAACGCTCCAGAGCTACTAGATCCTATTTGTTCCATTTCATTATTATATTCCAATTTAAATTGTTAAATGTAGTGATAATATAAGGCTTAAAGAAAAAAAAGGAAAAAGAATTTACAAGATGTTAACCAAAATTTAAACGGTTGTTAATCACCACCTCGTTCTTGGTGAATCTTCAGCACATCTTATACAGTATATAATTTTGTTTGTTTGTTTGTTTTTGTGTTTTCATGTTTAATTCTCTTAACATCATTTCTTTGAATGTCAGAGGTATTAGGGACGTAACTAAAAGAAAAGCAGTTTTTTTATTTAGCAGAAGAATGGAGTCAGATTTAATTTTACTTCAAGAAACTCATTCCTGTGAATTAGACACTAAATTTTGGAAATCACAATGGGGAAACACAGCTTATTTTAGTCATGGGACTAATCATTCAGCAGGGGTATTAATTCTTTTACACAAATTTAAGGGGGATGTTCTAGAAGCAGTGCCTTCTGATGATGGTAGATGGATAATATTAATAATTAAACAAGATAATACTAACTTTATTATTTGCAATTTATATGGATTTAATTCACATTCTTCCAACCGCATATTATTTAATGACGTAACAGAAAGAATAAAAGATCTCCAAAAGAAATACCAGGGTTCATTTATAATTTTAGGCGGTGATTTCAATGAATGTCCAAATAATACAACTGATAGATATCCTCCTAAACCGAATTTTAACATACAAAATAATCTTATTTCATTACTTTGTTCTAATCTTTCATTGACTGATGTTTGGCGCTTTTATAACCCCTCTAATGAGGGATTTACATGGTGTAATAGTAATCATTCCCTGAAATCTAGGATTGATTTATTTTTGATTTCATCCTCTTCCTTACAATATGTTAAAGATATTAGCCATCTTAACGCCCCTTTATCTGATCATAAATTGATCAATCTGAAATTAGCGGCATTGCAGAAAAACTGTGGCATGAGAGGTTATTGGAAATTCAACAATTCCCTTTTGAAAGATACGTTATTCAACAATACAGTTAAAAACCTTGTTAAAGAAATCCTCAATGATGGCATAAATGATCAATACAGGATCAAATGGGAATTTTTCAAATATAAAGTCAGATCTGCTGCTATTAAAAGAAGCAAAGAGCTAAAGAATGAAAAACACAGAATAGAAACCGAACTAATGTACAAACTTAACCGTTTAATGGAAACAAAACAACTTACCACAGAGGAAGAGCTTGAAATGAAAAAAGTTCAGTTGAAGTTGGATCAATTTTATTTAGATGTGGCAAAAGGTTCATTTATTAGATCTAGAGCTAAATGGCTGGAGGAAGGGGAAAAGAATACTAGCTACTTTTTTGCCCTAGAAAAAAGAAATGCAAAAAGGAAATCTTTAATTGCTCTTAATATTGATGGAATGGTGTCGACAGATCCAGATTCAATTAATAAATCCATCTCAGAATTTTATGAAAAACTTTATCAATCTAACTTTAATGCAGATAATTGCACTGATTTTCTAAATCACATTTGTCTTAATGTACCTTCAATTGACAATGACTTTAAATCTCACTGTGATTCTACCCTTTCGATGATAGAAATCCAAAATGCTTTATTCTCAATGAAGAAAGGAAAATCACCAGGTATTGACGGTTTATCTGTAGAGTTTTACGTTCACTTTTGGGAATTTATTCAAAACCCGTTGTTTTGTATGTATAAAGAATGCATTAAGCATGGGGAGATGTCATCTACAATGAAGCAGGGTATCATATCTCTTATTCCAAAACCCGATAAAGACCCCTTAATAATTGAGAATTGGCGCCCTATAACTCTCTTAACAATTGATTATAAAATTCTGGCCTTAACGTACGCTAACAGACTAAAGAAAAGTCTGGATTCTATAATTGCTGAAACCCAGACTGGCTTTACAAGATACAAGATACAAGATACAAGAAAGGTTTATTGACATTGCATCAATTTTCACCGATACAGCGTAAGTATGTAATTACAGTCATCCAGGAGAGAGATTAGTGTAACAAGCTGCAGCTGAACAAAACATATTTTATCGATATGTTCTTAGCGCGGCCTACCCATCTGTCCCCAGATGAAGGTCAAAGATAGGAAAACAGGATAAGACACGGGGTTTACAGCGTTGATATTAAAAAAAGATGAATCACGTTTTGTCTTCAAGACACCGCGTGATCCAGTAAAAACCATATCAAATAAAGCACATTTAGTTACAGGACAAGATGCATTTATGACGGCAGGCGGGAGGAAACAGTCTGTGTGCAACAATTCTAGATAAGAAACAGTTCGCTGGTCTCAGAGCTCGGCTCAAACCAAGAATGCACACAGAAACCTCTCGGGGGAGGGGTAGGGGGGCAGCGGGTTCTTCAGCTCCCAGTCTAGGAGAAGATTTGTAGCCTTCAACAGTCCAAGGCCAGAGGCCAGATTAGATTAGTTGCTTTATTTTCCAGTCAGACCACAGTGTTCTTTTACTGCGGTCTTTAAGTCCAGGTTCTGTTCTCTGGGTCCAAATCGCCGAATTCGTGTCAGGTTCCGAGCTAAAAGATCCCTTCCGTATGTGCCCTGTTTGAATCCGAGCGGCTGTAAACGAGTCCACAGTTCACACTGCAGGTCCGCGGCAGCCACCGCTTCTCTCACCGTGTGACACAGCCCGCACAACAGCTGGGAAGGTCCTTCATAGCCTGGATCAAAGCATTTTCGCTGAGCGGAGGTCCTCGTCAGCACGCCAATCGCCGCGGTCCCCCTCAGCCCTTCAGTGGCACGAGCCACCAGTGTCCCAATAAATCACAGAGATTCCACGTCCCCGACAGAAAGAGCGGACAGCTGCATTAGCCTGCTCATAGAGTCCATAATGCAGCTCACCGCCTGCATGTCGATAGGGCGCCCTGGCTCTCCCTGGCCAGTGCGCTTCGCAGAAATTTTTGTTGTCGATAGAATCGATAAGTGAAATAGCCCAGAAGACAGTCCACGCACATAATTCCATTCCAAATTGGTTCGAGCGAGCGCTGAAGAGTTATAGACGAGACAAATGCAGAAGCGGGGGAGGGAATGCAGGGAGATGTAGGAGCAAAAGGAGATGCGACCAGTCCCTGCCGAGAGCGGAAGTAGGACTTCCTAGTAGGATTTTTTTATGAAAAATCGTCATATTAGCAATAACATTAGACCAGTTTTGGATTTAATTGATTATGCTAGTGAGGTAAATTCTGAAGCACTTATTTTGTTTCTAGACTTTTATAAAGCCTTTGACACGATTGAGCATAAATTTCTTCTGCACTCCCTCAGGGCATTTGGTTTTGGTCAATCATTTATTAATATTGTCAATATGTTTTATAGTGATATTAATAGCTCGGTGATAATTAATATGAACACTTCTAAAAGATTCCAGATTAACAGAGGTGTTCGCCAAGGCTGCCCGATTTCACCCTTTTTATTTATTATTGTCATCGAGTTATTGTCAATTCACATAGTTAATGATAAAAAATTTGAAGGCATTTCAATTTTTGGAAGAGAATTAAAAATTTCCCAACTTGCCGATGACACAACCATATTTTTAAAAGATAAACATCAATTGCCTAACTCTATTAACTTGATTGACCAATTTTCAAATGCGTCAGGTTTAAAACTAAATCTGTCCAAATGTGAAATTCTGCCTCTTCATAATTGCAATGATGCTACGATCTGTAATATTCCAGTTAAAGAAACAGTTAAATATCTAGGTATTTCTATAACTAAAAATCTTATTGCCAGGCAGCATTTAAATTTTTCCAACAGAATAACTAAAACTAAATTCATTTTTAACTCATGGCTTCAAAGAGACTTGTCTGTCTTTGGTAGAGTTCTTCTGTCTAAAGCGGAAGGCTTATCTCGTTTTGTATATCCATCCTTATCTCTTTTTGTGAATGATTCTACAGCTGCAGAAGTCAACAAAATTTTTTTAAATTTCATTTGGAAGAATAAATCTCATAAACTTAAGAAAGGTGTACTCTCAAACAGTAGAGCAGAAGGTGGTCTTGAAGTCCTAGATTATTTTGATACCATCAACACCTTCAAGGTTAACTGGTTAAAAAAATGTCTTATAAATCCTGATTCATTGTGGTTTTTCATACCAAACCATATATTTAACCGAATAGGAGGCCTGTCTTTTCTTTTGAAATGTAACTTTTTACCCAACAAATTACCCATCAAATTATCCAAATTTCATCAACAAGCCCTCCTAGCTTGGAAACTAGCTTTTGTCCACAATTTTTCACCTCATAAAGCTCTCCTCTGGAATAACTGCAATATTTTGATTAGGAATAAATCAATTTTTTCTCTTAACTGGTTCAAAAAAGATATCAACCACATCCTTAATCTTTTTGATAATGCTGGCAATATGTTGTCTTATGAGAACTTTATGTCTGTCCATGGTTTTCCCATTCCTTTCAGAGAATTTAAGATGATAACCAATGCTATTCCTAAAGAATTAATTCAACTCGTTAAAAGTCACTTATGTTACAGTGAGTTTACGAAAACTCTACCCACGCTCACTCTGGAAGGAATTAAACTTACAGATAAAAAATGTAACAATAGACACATACGCCAGTGCTTTCATAAGAAAAAATATGTGGCTCCCAGAGGTAAATTTTATTGGAGAGCTCAAATTGATAACATAAATTGGAGAAGGGCCTGGCTCTTACCCCACAAGTTCTGTATTTCTAACAAAGCTAAAGAAGTACACTTTAAAATTTTACACAACATATATCCCGTGAACTGTATCATTGCTAAATTCACAGATATCAATGACTCTTGTACTTTTTGTAAAAATAACTCAGAAACTATATCACATTTATTTTTTACTTGTGACATATCCAAGAAATTTTGGAGTGACCTTGAATCTCACATTTTTCAATCGACTAAAATTGCATGCACATTAAATCTCCAAAATATTATTTGCTATTATACTAACTCTGAAAATCGTAAGTTCGAACATTTACTCAATTTTATCATTTTATATGCCAAATTTTTTATCCATAAACAAAAATTTGCTAATTCAATACCGAATTTTATTCATTTTCAATCAGAACTAAAATATTTGATTGACTCCCTTAAAATGGTTAATAACAAAAAAGCTAATTTGTTTCTTTCTAATTACGAATTATTTTTTCCTGAATCCTCTGACTAAGTTTTCAATTTTTTTTTCTCTGTTTTTAAATAGTATCTCTGTTTATAATATGTATCTCTGTTTATAATATGTAATTTGTCCTGCTTGTTTACAACGGACTTTGTTTACATATCTTTGTTACTGTTTTTGTGGTGCTGTTTGTTAATTACAATACCTGTTTGTTTTGTACATTTTGTTCAATAAAAAAAAATAAAAAATAAAAGTGAAGAGCTGATGCCACCCTCTTCCTCCACTTCATATAGGCTACACTGGGAGTCATTCACAACAGACTGAGCGTCACATCTGGATACATGTATATCCAATGAGACTGAGCATTAACGTTACTTTCAAGGTTGGTCCAAAACCTGAAAGTTATGCACCATAACTCATGTTCCCTGAAGGAAGGGAACGAGGTGCAACATATGACTATGAGAATTGCACCCCGCGCGGTTACCTGAAGTATTACAATCACGCCTTTATGGCAGGTGGGCATCAGCATCACCACAGAGGCCCCACCCTCTTGGTATAAAGACGCGTGCGCCCATCTTACTTTCTCCAAGAGCACTTCACCGAGCTTTGGCATTGAAAAGGGCAAACATGTGTTGCACCTCGTTCCCTTCCTTCAGGGAACATGAGTTATGGTGCATAATTTTCAGTTCCCTTATCAGTCAGGTTCACTCAGTGCAACATATGACTATGGGAACGTAATTCATTCACGCCCTTGAAATGCTCAGTAAAAATGCATGCTTGTGAGAACTTTTGGCGTTTTGGCTGATCTCTGTGTTAGAGAGTACAGCCTGAGTGACGTCACAAGCAGTGACATCCAAACAATAGTGTTTTGCAAACGTATTTGTGGAACTCCAGTTAGCCGCAGCACAAATGTCTGCCACTGGAACACCCTTAAACAGTGCCCATGAGGCTGCCAGGCCTTGAGTGGAATGGGCGTGTACCCCAGAGTAGGGCTGTGCGATATGACGATATATATCGTGGGGAACGATAGAAACGTGTCTATCGTGCTACTTTCCTTCTATCGTCTCTATCGTGATAAATAAGAATAAAAAAATAACTGTCGCAAATAAGCTTCATATTGTGGTTTTGCGAGATGACGGCGCGGCTTTATGTTTGACGCACGCGCGGGTTTGCGACACATGCTTTACGTGGTTAAACTCGAGAGCAACAGAGACGCAGGCGCATGAAGCCGGTGTCTCAACCATAGATCTCAACAAGGAGAAAACAGCTGCACAGGCAGCCCAAGAAGAATAACTTTTACCAAAAAGAGGGGGAAGCTCACCTTGTTAGCTTCCATTATTTCGCTCCGCTGAAACTCGGAGACAAAATGGGTCCAGAGGACACGAACCCAGAGTCCAACCGAGTCCGAACTCGGGTCCAGTTAACCAATACAAAACAGACCAGAGACACAACAGAACCGCAATCAAACGCAACGTTTTCTCTTTTCTGTTTCTTGCTTTGTTTACTCAAACTTCAGAGCGGATTTCTTCTTCGTGAGTTTCATTAGCAGCTGTTGTTTTACCGCCACCTGCAGGAAAAATTTGGACCAAAGTAGAAAAGGAGTTGTTTGTTTGTTTGTTTGTTAGTTTATTCATTTTATAAAATGAAATACAACAATTAACGTATTCATAATAGAAAAAAATAATAAAATGAAAGGTAGCAGATGAAGAATAAATCTTATTAAATCTGCTCCTTATTCATCTAATAACAGTTCAAACAATATTTTCTATAATAACAAAATAAGTAAATAACTCAGTCAATTTTCAATTCACATATATCACACATTAAATTAGATTCATTTATATTTTTTTTAGCAATTCATTTTTTACCAGTTTCTTAAATACAAGGAATGATTTGGCTTCCTTAACATTTGTCATTTGGCATTAAGTCATTCCATAATCGTACTCCTTGAATTAAGGTAGATCTTAGGTAGATCTAGTTTCTACTTTGGTCCAAATTTCCTTGTTCTTTTTGTTCACATTCTTATAAATGTAACTATCTGTAGTAAAATAATAAAATAAAAAAACTTTGGTCCAAATTTTTGCTGTACACACACACACACACACACACATCGTGTTGTATATATCGTGATATATATCGTTATCGTGATATAAAAAAGTCCATATCGTGATATATGATTTTTTCCATATCGCCCAGCCCTACCCCAGAGGGCATCTGTTGACCTTTGCTGCTGTAAGCCCTTTTTATGGCCTCAGTCACCCAGTGTGAGAGGTGCTGCTTTGAAAGGGCTCTGCCTGCAGCAGGATTGGCAAAACAAACAAACAGTTGGTTGGTTTTCCTCCAACTGACAGTTCTGTGGATGTAAACACTCAAGGCCCTGACAGGGCAGAATGATCTCAACCTCCTCCGTTCCTCAGTGAGAACAGGGTGGGGAGGAAACTCAGAGAGCTCAAAGTCTAGACTTCTGGGATTTAGAGTTGGTACTTTTGGCACGTATGCGGGGTTAGGATGCAGAGTGACCTTTGACCCATCAGGGGCAAACCTTGTACACACTGGGTGCACAGATAAAGCGTGGAGGTCACCCACACGTTTAGCTGAGCAGAGAGCCAGGAGCAAAGCAGTTTTATAAGATAACAAGTCTATCTTAATGCTACTGAGAGGCTCAAATGGAGGCTCACACAAGGCATCAAGGACTAACTGAATGTCCCAGACTGGGGCCAGAGTCCTGCTGGGGGGCCCTTTCCTTAGTATGCCCTTCATGAAACGTATCGTGAGAGGGTGGGCACCGGGTATTTTACCCCCCCAGCCTTCGTGGCACGCCAAGATGGCTGACAAAAACACACCTTAATGGTGGAAAATGAGCAACCTTTCTCTAGCAGGTCCTGTAAAAAGGTGAGGAGCTGGACTAAGTCGCAGGAATATGAGACAATATTCCTCTCTAGACACCAGGCCTCAAAGACACGCCATTTACGAGAGTAGAAAGTCTGAATTGACCCAGCTCTTGCCCCCTGTATTGTGTTAATAACATTACTGGGGAGGCCCGAGGCCATCAGCCTGTTCCTTTCAGTGGCCAAGCTGTAAGTTGCCACAGTTCTGGACGTGGATGAAGAAGCTGCCTGTGGGCTTGAGTCAGCAGGTCCCTGTGGAGAGGGGGGGGCAGCTGCCATGGAGTCCCTGACAACAATGAGATTTTTTCTGGGAACCACGATTTCTGTGGCCACCTGGGGGCTATTAATATCAGGGAGAGGGCTCCTCTGCGTACACGTTCCAGCATCACCCGGATTAAAGGGATAGGTGGAAACGCATAATACAGCACCCCTGCTGGCCAGTCGCGGGCCAGGGCGTCCGTCCACATCGTTGCGTCTGTTTTCTTCAGTGCGAAGTACAGAGCGCAGTGCGAGCTGGTTTTGCACGTGAACAGATCGACGGATGGCCAGTAGTGGTCCTCTTGAGAGGGCGTCTGCCCCGTGGGTTAGCTCTCCCGGGATGTGTATTGCTCTCAGTGACAAAATTATGGGGCCACACCACGTGAGCAGCCTGTATGTCAGGCCGAGGAGGGCCTGGGACCTCGTCCCCCCCTCCCTGTTGATGTAGGACACTGCTGTCCTGCTGTCCGATTTTATGAGGACATGCTGTTTTGCAATCAGCCCCTTTTTTGTAAAAGAGCTTTATTGACAGATAAACAGCTTTTAATTCCAGTAAGTTGATATGGAGCTTTGCATCCTGTTTTCCCCAGAGCCCCTGGGCATTCTGGTTCCTGCAAACTGCTCCCCATCCTCCCAATAAAGCGTCTGTCGTGATTACCACACAAGACAGGACTCGTCCCAGCGGGACGCGTGCAGTGAACACTGAGGGATCCCTCCAGGGTTCCAAGGCTGTCAGACATTCTTGGCTGATCAAAATCATCCCTGCCCGCCTGAGGGGACAGGACGCGTTTGTTTGTTTAGCCATATTTGCAGAGCACGCATTTTCAGCAATGCCTGGGGCACGCAGGGGATGGCGTCTGCCAGTAGGCCCAAGAGGCGCTGGCAGAGCTTGAGGGACACTCTCTGACCCAGCTGAAAGCGTGCCAGGCAGAGGTGTATAGAAGAAATCTGCTCCTCTGAAAGCTGTGCTTTGTACAAGATGGTGTTGATCTGTACGCCCAGAAATACGGTAATCTGTGATGGAGTCAGATCGCTTTTCTGCAGATTTAAAACGAAGCCCAGAGCCTCCAGGTGCGTCATCACCATGTGTGTATGCAACTGGGCTTGTGTTCTGCTGCTGGCGAGAATCAGAAGGTCGTCCAAATAATTCAAAATTCGGACCCCCTGACCCCTGAGGTGGGTCAAAGCTGCGTCCAGGCACTTTGTGAAAGAGCGTGGAGCGGTTTTTAATCCGAAAGGTAAAGCTTTGAATTCGTAAGCTTTCCCTTCGAATGCAAAGCGTAGATATTTTCTGTGTCTCTTCCAAATGCCCACATGGAAGTAGGTGTCTTTCAGATCCACCATGCATGTGTGGTCTCCCGGTCTCACAGACTGGAGTACTTGTCTCAGTGTAAGCATTTTGAACCTGTAAGTTGTTATTCTCTTGTTCAAAGCCCTGAGATCCAGTATCGGTCTCAAGGTTGGGTCCCGTTTGGGCACGAGGAAGTATTTGCTGAAGTGGCCAGTGTTTATGTCTCATTTTGGAACAACACGGATCACACCTTTCTGCAGCATTACTGTTATTTCCTCCCTCAAGACGTGTGCACGTTCTGGGTTTATATCTGACTTTAGCACCCCTGTGAACGGGGGCGGCCGCTTGCGGAACTGCAGGCGGAACCCGTGACACACTGTTGACATGACCCACGTGTTCGTTAGACACGCCCCCCAGGCCTGCGCATGCGCTGAGAGCCTCAGAGGCATGTTTATTGCGGGCTGCCTGCGCCTCGTGGGTGCGGACGGGGGAGCATCTGACCCCCCTCGCACGTCCCTGAGCGAACTGACCTGCCTGCACGTGGACGCCGTGAAGTCTGTCTGCTCCAGACAGACACCAGACGTCCTGCTGCGGTTCATTATCTGACCTGACACCCTGTGTTGCACGAGGGAGGAGGGGTGCTTGCCCCCTCCCTTTATCGTGACTGTTCTCATAAAAATGGGTTGTTGTTGTCCCTGTTTTTTTTTTTAGTCAAGAATTCATTCAACCTTTATTTATACAGGCTAGCCTCGTTGAGTCACGGGGACTCATTTACAAGAGGGACCTGTCTCACTCACACCAAACAACCATCCACTCTCACACTCACACCTAGGGTCAATTTAGAGTCACCGATCAGCCTAACATGCATGTTTTTTGGTCTGTGGGAGGAAACCGGAGTACCCGGAGGAAACCCACGCATGCACGGGGAGAACATGCAAACATGCAAAGAATCAGGGCAGTTTGTGCTTCTGGTACTTTATTTTTGTGTTTTGAAGAATAGAAATTTGTCTTTACTACACACATGTCAGAAATATTTTGTTTTGAGCACACACGAACGTCACCAGCTTTTTGTAGTCTTTTACAAATATAGTCTGGGATTAAATGCCTTGGTTCCCATACCCCGTGGGCGGACGAACCTGCAAAACTGTGGAGCGGGCCCGCTTCGTCAGGCCCGCTTCTGCCTTCCGTCCCAGTTCGTCGAGGAAGTCCTAGATGGAACTGCTTGGCGAGGAACGAACCTGTTCCTGCTCCAGGACTGACCGGTCTGAGACGGACATGCTACGGGTATCTGCCGCTGGCCTTTTCTGCGGGGGGCGACGTGTGGCTGAGCGGTGTCGAGGTTGCGCGGGTCTGCTCTCGCTGGTGTCTCAGGAGGGGGGGGGGGCTTTCTCTGCATCCCCTTGCGCAACGCTTCAGCCTGCTTCCTTCGTTGCTCCAACCTGCTCTGGATACGTTCCAGAGCCCCCCGAAGAGTCCTGTCGGCTCTATCGGGTAGTGAAGAAAGGGGTAACGTTGGCCTTTTGGCAGGTCCGTCAGAGTGAGCCACAGGTGGCGCTGGGCGATGACCACTTCAGCCATGCATCTCCCTTAAGCTATGGCCGCGGTCCCTATCATGCGGAGCACAAAGTCAGTCGCCCTGCGGGCTTCCTCTAGGATGTCAAACGCCATATTTTTGTTTGCAGTTACCTGGAGCTCCTGAAGCATCTCTGCCAGGTACGCCTGCATCAAGGCCGAAACTTTCAACGCGCGGGCCGCGAGGCCCTGAGCTCTGTAGCATTTTTTGAGCTGTGCAGCTGAAGCGCGGCAGGCTTTGCTGGGCAGAGTTGATTTTGCACCCGACGTCCTGGGGGGCCAAGTGAGCCGCCAGCGTGTCCTCCATCTGCGGGACGTTGGCGATTCCTGCTGCCTCCATTCCGGCGACGTCAAGGAACTGAGAGAGCGGCAGAAGCATGGGAGCTCTGGGTTCGGCCCAGGTGCGAGTGAGCTCCGTGAGAAAATCAGGGAAATCGCATCCTGTGTCTCATGGCCGACTGCTGCTTCGCATAGAAGTAGGTGCCCGCCAACCTCGTAACCTGTTGGCGAGGTGGGGGTTCTGGCCAGGCGATCTGTAGCGTCTGATGGACGCATCTGTCTCTGGCAGAGCTGCCGTCAGGTTCTGGGAGAATTCTTCATCTTCCCCTTCGTCCTCGTTTTTGGCTTCTTCGTCCGAAATCTCCCCCGAGCCCGTTAGCGAGAGTTCGTCTGCATTCATCAGGCCTCGTGTGTCAAACTCAGCCGTCGAGTCACCGACGGGTGCCGCCATGTCCATACTGTCCCCCCATTCGACCTGTCCACTGTCCTCCAGATCAATGTTCTCGAGCTCCGGTGTGGGAGTGAGCGGCTCTGTGAGTTCCAGGTCCCATGTTGGCACGGTGCCGCCCATGGCCTTGGCCACAATGTCCACGTGACGCTTCCTCACAGACTCTATCATCTGGCTGCAATGCGGGCAGGAGTCGGGGGATTCCAGCGTTGTCTAACCCCCAATTTACACTACATGCGTTCCGGCTCCGCTCCGCTCCTGTCCGACCTCCGCAGCAAATACGCACCCATTATAATCAATGAGAGAGTTTACACTGGCTCCGCACGGCGGCGGCGAGCGGGCGGCGAGCGGACGGCAGTCCGTCAAAATAGGATCCCATCCTATTTCTGCCGGACGCCGGAGCTGTGCCGGAGTCAACTTTCAAAGATTACGTCGCACCAACAGGAAAAGGAACGAGCACAACATCCGTATTTACAAAATAAAATCACCACGGGCGGACTTTTATCCTAGCTCTATACGGATTTATTTGTACAAAAATGCTGTCAAACTATCATTTATGACTACACCTACAAACGCAATACAAGAAATAAATAAATAAAGTATTTTATTCTGAAATGTAATAGATCACATCCTGTCGCTCAAACCATGTCCTGTCGCTCATATCTCAATGCAAAAAACAATCAAACAGCGAGGCAGTCTCTACTGTTGTTCTCCTTCTTCCACCAAATGAATTGTTTTGTTCTGACTTAATTATTTATCACTTGATTTATCGGGCGATCTCGCAATTCCCGCGCATGCGTCTCGGAGCAGCGCATCCAGGCGGACCTGAGCTGAGCGGAGGTAGTGTAAACTGGACTTTGAGACGCTCAGCTGCGACCTGCGGGGCGGGGCGGGGCGGAGCCGGAACGCATTTAGTGTAAATTCCGGGTTAGCGTGCAACATCCCCAGGCAGACGAGACAGGCCTCGTGGGTGTCCGTCGCCGAGAGGGAGTAGCCGCAGCCGCAGGGGCAGGCTCGGGAGCTGGGGCTCGTTAGCCTACTGGTTCTCTTAGCATTTTTTGCTTTTCGCTTCCCTTTCTCAAGCGCCATGGCTGAGAAAGTCGAGCTTATTAGCCGTGCTAACGTTGTCCGAAGACGTCTCCTTCGTCGCATCGCTTTCGCTGGCTAGCCCGCTACTTGTTAGCGGGGTAGCGGTGTGACGCAGTTAGCGCCGTCGAGCGAAGCCGTCTGCGAAGAGAGAAGAAAAAACCTTGAGGTTAAATAAAAGACGCTGGACTAGCTTTCGCTATCCCAGCCACACGCAGGAATTTTCTTTGTGCGCTCAGAGTAGGGAGCGAGTTCACCTCAGATAGAGCGATGTAGCTACAGAGAAGTCCCACGAAGTTAAGGTGTAATCGAGATGAAGGGCAAAAAAGAGAAAGTAAGATGGGCGCACGCGTCTTTATACCAAAAGGGCGGGGCCTCTGTGGTGACGCTGACGCCCACCTGCCGTAAAGGCGTGATTGTATTACTTCAGGTAACCGCGCGGGGGCGCGATTCCCATAGTCATATGTTGCACTGAGTGAACCTGACTGATAAGGGAACTTTCTCAGCTTATGATGATTTCAGTATTAGACTCTGGCATGAAAGGCAGCGGGCGATTAAGAAAAGCAAACCCTTTTATTAGCTCTTTCCTTTTCCTCTAGGCTACATTTAGCACGTGTGATGTTCTCGTTGTAGTGCAGGAATCCCTCCGCCACTTAAAGGGATTTCACTCAGAGTGATGAAACCAATCTGTGTGAGTGAGTGTGCATGTTCACACGTGAGCAGACCTCCCAGCTGCTGGGTTCAAAAGCCCAGATTCCTGCTCACCAACAGCATCAGTGATGTGAAGCTTGGACCACAACACAACCAGGGTATTTGTAGCTCATTAGTTCCTTCAACACACACACACCATGTTTCGTAGCTCCTGCAGGAAATGACTTGTTGACATCCTCATATTCAGCTCTCCCTGCAGATAACTGACACTAATTAGGTGGGACGCACAGACGCAAAGAGCCAGAGACGAGAATATAACGGATGATGAGAGTGAAGGGAAGGGGAAAAAAGAGCAAGGGAGACCCCCACCTCCCACCCCCACCCATGAAAAAAAAAAAACATTAAGTGAGATAAAGAAAGCAGAGGCATGGGATGAATTAGCCCCAGAGAGCTTGAATGAAACAAGAACACCCTGTGAGCACATAATGAGATTACAGCGTGTAAAGAACATTTATGATGATTTTGAATCCACCAGAGAGCTCCGATTTTCTAAATCGTGTGTGCTCCTCAATAATGAAGCACTTGACATGCGCTTTGCTCAGGCTGAACAACAAAGGCTGCTTGATAGGACAGAAATAGAATTTCAAAAGAAGTCATTTCACTGTGCAACTCGATTCCTCGGAAAACTGGAGAGAAAAAAACATGTATCCTTGAGTAAATTGAAGGGCCTAGTTTTTCTTGTAGCAATGCGTATCACCCAATGTTGCTGATTTGCTCAGACCTTTATCGTGCACAGTCTCATGCACTATTGTGAGGTTTCACACACAGTATTGTAAATGACTCTCAGTGAATTCCACATCAAGTTTTAGTTCCACATCTGTAAAACTGATTGAGTTGTGCTCGATCGTTTTCAGCTGTTTAAGGTTAATCAGCTGTGGTGGCCATCTTGAACTTGATTGACTACAACCAGTGGTGTAGTCTACATTTATGTAGTAGGTATACCGCGGTAAAGTTAGTTTTACGTTGGACGTTGGACACCGTTGAAGCCATGGAGCGCAAATGTCCAACGTCCAACGTAAAACTATATCTTTACTGATTGACGACGGATCTACATTTGCCGATGTACAATGAGAGATTGTTACGTAAGAGCTGCCGTTTAACATATCAATGACACGTGCCTAATGATATGTCATGCATCATTGGGCACTTTTAAGTGGGTATACTGAAATTATTAAGCTTTTCTAGTGGGTGTACTCCGTATGTCCGCGTATCACATAGACTACACCACTGACAACAACAATCAACACAGATAAACATCTATTGATTCTTTTCTGAATGCTTCATTTGAATGTGTCCAGTTGTTCATGAGATGTTTTGGTAACAGATAATAAATGGCTAAACTGAAACAAATTATTGTGTTAATGGGGCAGCCGTGGCGTAGTGGTAATGGCAGTCGTCCGCCGATCGGAAGGTTGGCGGATCGAATCCCGGTTCCCCACACCATGTGTCGTTGTGTCCTTGGGCAAGTCACTTAACCCCGAGTTGCTCCCGGTAGGACTGGAAAGCACCTTGCATGGTAGTCTGCCGCTATCGTATGAATGTGTGTAGCATTCAATGTGTGTAGCACTTTGAGATTTTCACTAATGAAAAATGCGTTATAAATTGAATTCATTATTATTAATGCTCAGATGAGGGTCAGTTTAAGCTCTTACACATTGCAAGACCAAATTTTAGCTCACTGTTTGAAATTCTGACTGAGTTATAGATATTTTTGTGTAGTTGGGGGTTCAGTTGTTATAACAGCCATCTTGAACCGAAACATTATTGTCTGTCTTAGTTTCGGCAACAGGTAATAAGTAGTTTTGCTTGACTTACAGGTAAATTACTTTATTAGGCAAATAGGTTTTTGGTCAGCAGGTCCTGAACCCCTGTGTTCACTGAACTGTTGCTGCTGGGATTAACAGCATGGCTGGCAGATTACTGTAGGTTCACTGTGACCGTTTCCTTTGGTCTCAGAAACAGTTCTGTTAAAAAAAAAAAAAAGTCCTGAGCTGCATGCAATTTGTAACAAGTGATAAAATATAATCTAACGCAAAGATTGACAAAGGTAACAGCTTCTGTCTAACAATTGTGTTACTTCTTCTAAGACTTTATAAAGTATGTTATTGATGGTTCATTTTCACATCTTTGGCAAACTGAGACTTTTATACAATTAAACAAAACACTTTTTAAAAATTTGAAATCTAAAACAGAACAAAAAAAAGCTTTTTATTCTTCATTTTGAAAGTACACACCATCAGTAAATTGTCATGCTTGTTTTTCAGAGATGATTATTGGTTTTGTTTTCTATCGACATATTTTTGGTAACTAGAACTGGGAACAAGTGATGGTTACGCAACGCCGTGTTTACTTCTTTTCATCAGAGCTGCTATTTTTAAGCAGAACCCTGAATAGACCAACTTCAGTGAGTCCTGATGAACACGGCTCGGCTCAGAGTGTGTCAGAGCTAAAAGACAAGCCATTTACAAAACCACATGCAGAAACTGCTTTTCTTGTTTTGACCCGTTTGCTGAAGTGATTTTACAGAAAAGTAAAGATTTAACCAGAAAATTGGTATTTTCTGCAAAAGTGCAGTGCAACTGCTGCAACTCGCTGAAGAAGTTGCTAAAGTTAAAAGAAGCAGAACACTAGCTAGAAGGTAAAGGAAAAACTCTGGCTAACTGCTGAAAGAAGCAGAATGCTAAAATGTAGCAGAAATATAGCTAATACTATACTTTATTTTCAGCTAAAATAATCAGAACTCAAAATAAAAGTTAA
The DNA here is from genome assembly GCA_038048925.1 of Garcialebias charrua. Taxonomy (NCBI): domain Eukaryota; kingdom Metazoa; phylum Chordata; class Actinopteri; order Cyprinodontiformes; family Rivulidae; genus Garcialebias; species Garcialebias charrua. Next base: position 51,289 of record JBBPBX010004345.1, on the reverse strand, counting down.
CGCAATAAGGCTAGCTAATAAATAAAAGTAGCAAAGGTTACCTAAAAGCTAAAATGAGAGAAAGAAAATACACAACAACAACTAGCTAATAGTTACAAAAGGCTATCTAGAAGCTAAAGGTAGCAAAATGCTAGCTAATGAAAGAAGGCAGCACCAAGTATGCAGCAGTAGTTAGATCGCAACCATCGTACAGAAAAATAAAAACCAGACGAGTAAATACTGATTCAACATTCACAATTATGTAACCATGTGTAGTTTGATTTCTTTTTCTTTTTTTGAGGGGGTGGAGGGGGTGTTGATGCTGAAAGAACTATATTTTTTATTGATTTAAAATTTCATCAAGGCCTTTAAAAGATTGTTTCTTTCTTGCTTTCTTCTGTCTCTGGTGTTCTCAGTTTTTTTTTTCAGCTCGGCTTCTGAATTCCTCTTAAATTCACGGAGCTCAACACTCCAAAGTGGTTTGGACTTTGAATCAGACAGGCTCGGCTGTGTGTAAGTGTAGCTCTCGTGAAAACAAAAGAGAATAAAAACATCAGGCTCTCAACATTGTATGGGTCAGTTTCTCCTCATAAGAACTTCATCACTGTATTATTGTTTCATTAGCAGAACAAAAGGTGATTAAAAACCATGAACATGTATTCAAAAGTTCTGTCTAAGGAGCGTACTGTCAACAGTTGCATCAAAGTCCATCTTTTTCTCACACCACAGTGGCTGTTCATTTTCTTGCTGAAATATCCAGCAGGGAGTATTTAACTATGGTACTAACTACTCGGCTTTCCTGCTGGCCACGTTCATAATGGAGGCACAGTCTGGTGGACTCCGTCTCGGTTCATTTGATCCGGGTTCAGTACACTGCTGTACAGGTCAGTGGCAGTTTGCAGAGTTTGATTATGCAAGCTCATGGATAATCTAATGGGGTCAGATAAGACTCTGGCTAGAGTCCAGAGCTCAGCGATAACAGCTCCAACTAAAACCACAACATATATTAATACTAACTGTCACAAGTCATGGACAGAAGTAACACTTTCTGCACGCTGACCTTTACTTTGACCTCAACTGTCATAAATAAGTGTCAAACCACAGACCCATGAGCTTGATGGGGCCCTTAACGCAGCTTACGATCAGGAAGTGTCCTCACTATGACAGTTTTAAACTGCAGTTTGCCCATCTTAACTAAAATATCCTACACACGTCCGCTAAATCGTGCACGCTCAATCAGATTTGTGCTGTCACCTGCACAGTTTGGTCCCAGTACGCTTTTTCAACAGTTCAACTTTTTTTTTTGGTATTGGTTACCATGGCAACAGTCAGGGAGAACTCTGTTATCATCAGTTGGATCGGGCTGCAAAAATTATTTTTATCTCCACTTCCCCATTTCTAATAGAGCCACAGGACTGATTGTCCTCGCAGGTTTCACGCTGCAGCTTGAGTGTGCAACAATTTCCAAGAATGTGGGAGGAGGTAAAAAAAAAAAAGACAAAGAGATAAGAGCAAAAAGACAATCAGGAGATAATTTCCGGCAAAAAAAAAAAAGCCTGCATATTTGATTTGAGATTTGATACGCGTCAATAAACAGAAATGCAGCCGGAGCTAAAGATTAGCATCAAAGCAGCACAATTGACACATGACGTGCAGCTTGGAAGGATGTTGCTTCAACTAGTGAAGATACGGTTACATGAATGAACCAGGTTTAGTGTGTTTCACAATGAAATTGCATTTTGTATACAGTACGTGTCTCTTTTAGGTATTATTGTGGGTAATCCTTTAAAAAAATGAGAATAAACCAACAAAATAAAACATTATCAGCATGTCTCACTGAAAAATTAGGCTAGTGAGATTTTATTTTGTTTACACATGTCGTTGTACAAAACCAGTCAGAATCAATTAAAGACCTTTCAACGCGTACATGACCTTTGAGGCCAAAGCCTGACAAGCATAGTTTGTTGATTTGTGTATGACTACACATTAACAGGTGACACGTTTTTATGACCACTGCTCATTTTGAGTCAGAGCCGTACGCAGACAAAATGCTGTGTTTACATCCTGTACATCAGTATTTGGGTCAAATTCAGGACAGAAGAGCTGTAGAAGTTTACACTTTTTACAAAACAGTGACAGTCTTCCCAGAAGAAGACATTAAGGAGGTCAAAACATTAACTGTAAAGGTTGTAAGGAGAAAGAATGCTGCATACGTCACTTTTATCAAATCTACATACAGTCTTCTGTTGATAAACACACCTAATGTGCTTTGCCATACCATACCAATTTCATTTATGAAGCACTTTAAACAGTGACAAGGCCAGACAAAAGTGCTGTACAAACAAACAAACAAACAACAGGCAACACACACAATGAAGTACAAAACAAAAGACATAAAGACATTGCAGATCATAAATAAAACGACCAAACACAGATCAGCTGGTATTGAAAGCAACAGAGAAGAAATGGGTCTTTCAACGGGATTTGAACACCGAGAGGCTTTAACTCACTCCTGAAAACTTCTTTACACTGAAAAAAATGGGATAGTGCAAAAATATTTTTAAACCTGAAGATGCTCTTAAATATGTTTTGAATAATAAACATTGAGTACTGGTGACTTTATTTCAAGATTGCAAATGAGTTGACAGCTTTTCACTCATCTTTCATGGCAACTCCTTTATAAGATATGCGAGGAACGCTGTAATAATTGAAACCGCTGTAGCACTTTGAGATTTTCATTAATGAAAAGTGCGTTATAAATTGAATTCATTATTATTATTATTATTAAGATGTCCAAGGTGCCGTTTACACAATCTCTTGAACGGTTAGTGTTTTTCCAGTGTTGATTGTGACAAACCAACACTGTACTTGTTTATGCGAGGAACGCTGTAATAATTGAAACCGCTGTAGCTTTCATGCTAGGTCACTAGCTGGTGCAGTCTCGGGCATGAAAACAGTTAAATTCAAAAGGAGCCATCGTTTGGACCAAGGATAAAAGCTGGTTTGCTCCTACATGTTGAAAAGGATGAGCAGCACAAACAGCACTCTTCTATCCACCATTCTTACAGTTCTTCTACGCGTGCAAGAGCAGGAATTCTACTGACTGCAGCCGTCTGTGGTGCACATGCACAGGTACACACCAATGGTGTTTCCAAAAAATCTCCACTTTTAGACCTGGCTTCAAAAAACGTTGCCATAAAAGAAAACGACAGGTGTTGTCTGGTACAAACTGAGTCCCACAAGCAGCAAACTCACATAGTGGACCAACCAGTTTGCTGGTGATAAGATGGTTTCTGGGGCCCGCCCTCTCCCCTGTTGACTCCTCTAGCCAAAGTGGTTCAAAACGTAATTTTCTCGATTTAGTTGTGGGTGTCTCTAACCTATTTTATGATGGTAAAAAGCCAAATTTGGACACCTGGACGTGAGTTCTCCATAACATATGACGTCTAGGGGGGCTGCCAGTGTGGGTCCAAAGCAGGAGAAAGTGAGTATGATACGGGCACATTTGGAGCATTAAATTAAAAAAAATGCCTGGTTGCAAAAACTCAGACTTCAGTGGGACTGCTATGGAAAATTGGTTTATTTAAAAAAAATAATAATATTGAGTCAAGTTTGAGTTGGCAGCTGGTCTCAGACACAGTGCAGTGAGATGCTACCTTTAGGTGTTGTTCCCGAACTAAATCGACAGTGTTGATGCTTTGTTTTCTTTGAATTACAAGTTGAAGCGTGAAACATTCTTATATACAAGATACAAGATACAAGATACAAGATACAAGAAGGTTTATTAACATTGCATCAATTTTCACCGATACAGCGTAAATATGTAATTGCAGTCATCCAGGAGAGAGTATAAGTGCAATAAGCTGCAGCTTATCAAAACACATGACATGTTTATCAAAACACATGACATGTTTATCAACACATGATATGTTCATAGCGCGGCCGCTCTCATCTGTCCCCAGATGAAGGTCAAAGGTAGGAAAACAGGTCAAGACACGGGGTTTTATAGCGTAGATATTAAAAAAAGATGAATCACGTTTTGTCTTCAAGACACCGCGTGATCCAGTAAAAACCATATCTTAAGCACATTTAGTTACAGTAACATATTGCATGTTGAGAGAGATGGGCCGAGGCAGGGAGGTTTCTGTCCATGACACATTCCGGGGACTCCGATAACGGTCATAGGAAAGTTCTCCGGGGGGAGGGGGGGGTAAGCAGACAAGACAGAAGACAGCTGTGTTTTCCACAGTATGCACGTCAGGAGAAATTAGATATCCAGCCCGTCCAAGGCTGTTTCCAAGGGAGTCAGATAAGAATTTATAAAATATTTTCACATCAGGCAGACACTAATTTATTGCAGCCTTCAGTCTGTGAGGGCAATTCTGTCCAAATATCCAATTCGGGACTTTTTCCACTGATCCAGCTCCGACCTCCGATGTAAAACCACAGCGACCCGAGTCCTGAAAACCAAGGGTGACCAGCTCCCCCTCAGAAAGAGCTCTCACACAGCTGAGTTCTGATGTTTGACAGCGAACAGAGTCCACAGACCAAGGGTGATTCTGTACACCTCCCGGATAGGCTCGCACACAGCTGCTCGAGGTCATAGCGCAGACCAGACGTCGGGTGCTTCAGTCATAAGTCCTGCTGAAGTCCCCCTCTTTTGCGATAGACCAGTGCTCCACAGCGCCAAAAAGTGAAGCGCAGCCATCGTACTCCAATAGACTGTTATATGAAATAACACATGAATAAATGCACTGTCTGAATCAAAAAAAAAAAAAAAAGCTTGCAGGAAACTGTGATGTGAATGTCGAGGATTAAAATGACATTTCTTAATCTTGTTTGAGCTAATTCAGGGGTGGAGATTAACCGGATGCAGAGTCACACGCGAAAGCCAGTCGCATATTTGATTTATTTATTTATTTGGTTTGTCTGGAAAGAGTGGCCAAGGTGAAAAAAGACCACAGAGACATTTTGGACAGTCTAAAGGGGTCTACGGCAGGGGTGTCAAAGTCAAATACACCGAGGGCCAAAAAAACAAATTTGCTACAAGCCAAGGGCCGGACTGGTTCAATGTTTATTATAAGGAGGTGATAGAAGTTTTTTTTCTTCTTTCTGCACTCTTTTCATTCAATGTTTTTTTTTCATGAATTTGTTTTATTTTGTCTCTTTTAAATGAATGAATAAATGAATTAAATAAAATATTAAATAAAGCCTCAATAAACGCTTATGATCAATAACTCATGTGAATAATGCAGAATACCATCCTGATTTATGCTCAATAATCCAGGTAAATAACACAGAATAACATCCTGAATTATGCTCAATAATCCAGGTGAATAACAGATTAACACCCTGATGCATGATCAATAATCCAGGTAAATAACACAGAATAACATCCTGATTTATGCTCAATAATCCAGGTAAATAACAGAATAACATCCTGATGCATGATCAATAATCCAGGTAAATAACACAGAATAACATCCTGATTTATGCTCAATAATCCAGGTGAATAAAAGAATAACATCCTGATTTATGATCAATAATCCAGGTGAATAACAGAATAACACCCTGATGCATGCTCAATAATCCAGGTAAATAACACAGAATAACATCCTGATTTATGATCAATAATCCAGGTGAATAATGCAGAATAATAAACGCTTCTTTCATAACTTCTCCATCACTGAAAGACTTCTTATGTTGAGCCAGGATGCAGCTAACACGGTAGGAGGCGATCGTAGCAACCTTACCTTTTGTGCTGGGCTGAGTGAAGATCGATTGCTGTGCTGCAAGCTTGTGTTTTAGCTCCCGCATGTTCTGAGTCCATAAACAACTTTTAGGAGGGAAATCTGTCTCAAACAGTTTGTGCATCGTCTTGAAATGCCGCTCCAAGTTACACTTTTTGGGCAAGGCAACGCTCGAATTACAGATGAGGCAAATAGACTTCGAATTAGAATAAACAAAAAAATACTCCTCCTCCCACTCTGTGTGAAAATAATAAGTTTTCGTTTGCTTGTTTGCTAGTTCTGCATCCATGTTTACTTCGCACCGATAGCTCCACTGCTGTCCTAAAGTCTCGTGAGTCACTGCACCCAAAACTCGCGAGACTATGTCTGTGAGAAAACAAGATGGGGAGGGCTGAGGAAAGTGTTGCTGCGCATTGGAATATCGTCACTTCTCCCACCCCCCACCTCCACCACTTCTGCCGGAGTTAGAATGAAGCGGACATGTCACCTCCACCACTTCAGCCGGAGTTAGAATGAAGCTTAGCAGCGGACATTTCACCTTGTTAACAGCTGAGAGCCGGCTGCCGGTGTTCTGTGACTTGCGGGCCGGGTCTAATAGTTATTAAATATCATCCAGGGGGCCATAAATAATTGTTTTGCGGGCCGGATCTGGCCCGCGGGCCGCCACCTTGACATATGTGGTCTACGGTAAGTGGTAACGACCTGCAGATCTGATTCTGGGGAGCACCTCACATTCATCACTCATCGTTGCCAAAAAGGGGATTGTGCCTAAATAATGATTGATTGATGGGTTTCTTATAGATTCAATTCATCTGAGGAAGACAGAGTAAGATTTGCCAATAAAACTGTACACAGTTATTCAAATGTTAAATGGTTACCTACCAACAAGGAGTTAAATATCAAACATTATCTTCTATGTTTTGTGCACGGCTGGTGTTCAGTGATTTCTAGATCCACTTCTGCAATAATGTCGCTTCCATTCATTGAGGTTTTCTTTTCATGCACCCTTCTCTTCAGGTCCTGCTACATGTTGAAACCAAAAGTTAAGATTTGGACTTCTACCAGGTTGTTGCAAAACACTGATTCTTTTATTTTCAGCCATTCTGTGACATTTTTATTTTATTTTTCAAATTGTGCTTGAGATCACATGACCCAACTTTAGTTGTTGGAAACTTTGCTTTGGTCTGTAGAAGATATATATAAAAAAAAAACACTCAAAGACCACAGGTTTCCAGGTTGTGCGGTTGCAAAACAAACCCAAACCATGATTCCTCCATCACCATGTCAGAGAGTGTGGATGAGATGTTTGTGCTAATGTGTTTACGTTTTGTGGACAAAGATGGAATTTTGAACAAAATTCAAAGCCAAGCTATTTTGAGAGATTTTTTTTTTCTCCTCACAAAGTCCTTCCAAACAAGCCATACATGTCCAAATGTTTCTAATCGTGCTGTCAGGAACTTTAACCTTTGAGGGGATAACTGGGGTGTCTTTGGAGTTCGAGATTAAGCTCTTGTTCTTATTTTTGCACAAATAAATAAAAGAAGAGCGGAAACTGTTTCTTTTCCCCATTTAGAAAATGTGTTCAACTCTTCTCATGATTCCCACTTTGATATTTCCAGGTCATTTCTCTCAGAACCATCCACAGACAAACAAACCATTAACTCACACGTTTTAGTGCACAAGTTGTCCAGAGTGACGTCAACCTGCAATCTGCTGTCAGAGGTTTGCTACAACCGCTATCAGTTGACTCCATTATCAGCAACGCACACAAGAAGAGACGGAAAAGAGTCTGATACCAGATTTAACAGTTTAAAGAGAAAGTAAGAATAAAAGCCATTACTTGCGATGAGTAAATGAATGCAACACTAACATAAGTTGCGAGAGTTTAGCATAAATCATAAAATGGGATTCCATAAAATGATCAATACCAGCTTGTGTGTATTTTTGTCAATAGATTGTTGAATTGATGCAACTTTAATAAATCATAAACCTTTCAAGAGCAGAAAAGGTCTACCCACGAGGCTGAACTAAGAATTGTACTTCAAGTCATGTTGACTGTGCACGTTCAGCAACAATCAACACACAACTATCACTTTTCTGAGACACTTGTGTGTTTGTTTAGTCGAGAAGATGGTCATGCACCGTGATAATCACTTGCTGCTGTTAACCTTTAACTTTAGGAAGCGGATGTGTGGCACACTTTATTTGCTCGGTGAGCACCTGACCCTCACTCTGAGTAACTCGTGTTACACTAGCCAAAGAGAGGAGGAGGAAGAGGAGGAGGAGGAGGGGAGATCTAAACTGAGTGGAACAGGAAGTTTAAAAAAAAGTATGTTATCCAAATATCCTATGAAGCACAGGACACATTTTAATGAAACTTGCAGAGAGTAATCATTGGATATACATCTACAACTGATATATGTCTGGGTATAATATTATGTCTAGATATAATAGGTACTAGATACTATTAGTGCTTAGTATATTCATAGTTTAGCGTATTTCTTAGTCCATAGATCTTACTACTGTTTTTCTTTACAATTTGTATTTTTATTGGATGTAACTGGGACCCAGTGTACGTTTCGTTCCACCTCCTGTACCACATGTGATGTGAATGGTAATAAAGACACCTTGAACTTGATAACCTGATTCTAGATGGCTGCTGCAGCCAGCTGAACTTAAACACCACAACAATGTGTATAACTCAGTAAATTTCAACAGACACACTGACCCAACATTTTGTGCTGGTGGCCAAAACTATCCCCTGCACGTATTCTGAGCTCAGATTACAGGTCTTTGTTTAACATTCCAACTAAGTTAAGTCAGGTCCTCTGGACGGTTTCTTTTTGTTGAAACGTTTCGTCTTTCATCCAAAGGACTTCGTCAGTCCGAGGAGCCACAACAAACTCAGTCCCACAAGCAGCACACTCACATAGTGGGCCAACCAGTTTGATGGTGATTGAGCAGCCATGGCCAAAGTGGTTCAAAACATCAAAGTTTGTGCTCAATAACTATTTACCTGGACTTTACCTGGATTATTGAGCATGAACTTTGACGTTTTGAACCACTTTGGCTATGGCTGCCTCAGAGGAGTCGACGGGGGAGAGGGCGGACTCCAGAAACCATCTTATCACCATCAAACGGGTTGTCCCACTACAGGTAGTCCCCGACTTACAACGGAGTTCCGTTCTTACGCTCTGTCGTAACTCGAATTTCGATGTAACTCGGAACATACGTCCAAACTGCACCTTATGCGTACAGTACTGTATGTTACCAAGCACTTAACACAGTACCCTACATAATTATCTAAAAACACATACATTTGAGAGCCATAATGAAGTGAAAAAAGAGTTAATTTCCTACTCTGGACTGCTGGTGAAGCCATTTCCTCCGTCCCTCCTCCGGATTCTCCATTCGTTTACGTTGTAAAACCGCCGTCCATAAAACAGCTACTTTTCCACAGCTGCTGCCTGTCCAGCTTGTTCCAACAAGTTTTGTTTTGTTTTTTGAATGTGGACCAAACTTAGCTTTTTTAGAGAGTACAGGCAGAAGTGAAAAAAGAGTTAATTTCCTACTGGGAGCGGGTGAAGCCTTCTTCCGTCTGTTAGCATGTTAGCTCGTTGTTGCTCCAAACTCTGCAGCTGCCTGTAGTTTTCCATTGCGTCGTGTGGTCCAGAGCTTTACAGTAAGGTCTATTAGCATGTTAGCTCGTCCCTCCTCGTCGGTCTGCCAGTCCAAACAATAAGGTCCGGCCCTGTATTTTTCTGCTTCTGCCATCAAGCTACTGCTTCTGCTGTCAAAACCGGAAGGAACTCGCAACTCGGCTTTTCAAAATAAAAAATTCAAAATATATATGTATTTTTTAATGGAGATGCAAAACTTAACTACGAAACGTCGCAACTCAAGACCGTCGTAACCCGAGGACTACCTGTATGTGAGTGTGCTGCTTGTGTGACAGTTTGCTGTGGCTCCTCGGACTGATGAAGTCCTTTGGATGAAAGACACAAAGCAACAGTCCACTGGACCTGACTTAACTTTGTTGGATTTGTTTATTTGAATTATTGTTTAACGCAGCTCTGTTAGCAAAATATCTCACGGACTACTGGAATTTTAGAAACTAATCGTTAGGTTTACATCTACAAGTGTTGTCAAGAGAGACACCACAATTGATGTTAACAACACCAAAAACCTCCAACATTTTCAATTTGACAAGTTTTGAGCTAAAATTCTACAATAGTGGTAGTAGCTGAGAGTCATTCACAACACATGTTGTGAGTATGACATGAGACGGTGCATAACTTTATTTTCAAGGTTTGGCCAAGATGGCTACAACATTGCCATTTCTCATCATAAAGCATGACATTTGTCAGGAATATGTATGACTTTAAAAAAAAAATGCTAGGCCTTTGATTCAATGTACAGAATTTAAAAATGCAGAGTAGACTAAATAAAATTTTGTGCAATGCAATGGTAAGTGGTATTATGGTGTTGTTAACTTGACTGTCAGCTCTTTCTGTGTACAGTTTGTACGTTCTCTCTGTGCCTAAGTGGGTTTTCTTCAGGCACAGGTTCCTCTAATGGTCCAAACACACACACACGTTGAGTTAGCAGCTGATTTTAAATTAATCTCAGGTGTGACAGAGTCCTGGGCTGAGTCTCCGTGTTTGTCTGGTGATGGATTGGCGACCTTTTCAGGATGCAACTTGCCTTCTGCCTGCAGACAGCGGGCTGAGAGCGGCTCCAGCTCTTTCTGAATCAAAGCAGGTTTGGAAACTGGGGGAACAAATGTACGGTACTAAAAGGTATGGGCTTTAAGGCACTTCATATCCACATATGCAAGAGTTCAGGCCTTATGAGGTTACCGTAAGTAAAATAACTGAATATAACATGACCACCGGTAAACAAAGAATCCATTTGAACTTCAATAGCAAAGTAAAAAACAGATAAAAGTCTATCTGATGCACACACACCGACATACGATGCTCATGTTTATGTTTACTGGTATTAAAATCACAGGAAGAAAGAAAATCCATTTTGCTATCAAGAGATCCTTAACCTGAGTAAAGGTGCTTCACACTGAAGCGACGTTCTGTGGTGTTTTAGGTCTTGTGATGCTGTGTCACTAAGTTAATTAAACATCAGTGATCTGTGTTGCTCAACCTGCCGCTTCAGCTGACACGTAACACGAGGTGTGCACGTTTCAGCTGTTCCTGATAGGCAAGTTGTTCAGGTTTTGCCACACAGAGACGGTGCCAGATTTCTTTTAGTGAAATTATTTCATCATTTTAGTTCGAGTCTAGTTAAAATCCCAAATTTGGACATATAGGTAGAAATATCACTACACCGATGTTAATGATAAATGTGATGGAAGCAGCTTAACAGAGTTTCATTTTATTTATTTATTTGTTTGAAAGTTATTTCAGACGCACTGATTTTAATCATGGACAATGAAGTTTTTCGCACGACCAAAAAACAGATGAGCTGCTTGTCATTTCTGCAGGGATCTCCACAGCCGGCGAGCTCACGTGAAAGCTTTGTCAGAACACCGGATCACCGCCCTGACACATCCTGGGCTTGAATCTGCAGCTTCACAAATACGAGATGCAACACTGACCACTGAGCTACAGTGGCATAAGCTAAAATGCATTTTTTTTCCTTCTTTCGGCTTCTCCCTTCGTTAGGGGTCACCACAGCGAATTAGTCGCATGGCATAAGCTAAAATGCATAAACAAAGCAAAAATGTTTAATAAATAAAAGCAGTAAAAGGGGGAGAAAGGTAGGGATTTGATTTATTACTGAACACTAATATCAATGTGTCACTGATGAACCCTTGTGTGTGTGTGTTTTTTTTGTTAAAATATTTGTTGTTCCTAGAAAATAAAATGCTAACCTTTCACCCATTAATATATTTTGTTCTGACAGATTTCAATTTGAATACAAGACAACATGGATCAAACCCCTCATGATCTCATATCTGCTACGGTACTTGAAACTAAATATTTGGATTTTTCTACCTGGATCATTGAGCATGCATCAGGGTATTTTTATGGAGCCTAAGAAGTGAAAAAGTCAAACTAGCATTGTTTCATTTTAAATGAAATATGGTAAAGTCAGGATGGTAAAATCTGGATCATAAAACTTCAGAAGCATCTGAAGCACTGCAGCTCAAACATGCATGCTTCCATTTTACAGGTCAATTAGGCATCACTCCCTCCTCTCCTTCCATCCTCCATCCCTCCACTCTCCCTCCCTTCTCATTGTGCTCTTGAAGTGGTGAGTTGTGGGACTGAGACAGCGCTCCACGGGTTCTTTAAATAACAGAGAACGACAGCTCAGACTGTAGCATGCAGCAGAACCGCTCACGTTGGGAGGCCTGTCTTTGATTTTATACATCTACCTTATAATGTTTTGCTAGTTTTTTGATACTTTGTTAAAAAAAAATGTATTTCTCTCTTTTGTTTTTTTCTCTTTTGTTTTCTATTGTTTATCGTTTATGGAAATTCTATCACTGCTGTTCATCGTTCTTTAGTTTTAGCAGGTCGTTTTCGTAAATGAGCCCATGAGGCTCAATAAGATTTACCTGACTAAATAAAGGTTGAATGAATGAGCACAGCAGCAGCTATTTACTCTGATTATTTGAACCATTAAAGGACTCGGCAGCAGCAGCTGCAGGTTCAAGCATCAAGAGCTGAGCACATGTGTTTGTCACTGTCATGAGTGCAGCAGAGGTCCTTGATTTGTGTTTCTGATGCATCTCAGAAGTTAAGGAGAATTTAATTAAAAGGAGACAGGAAGGGCCTTACTGATATAGGAGGGGGCAATTAAATCATCTCATGAAGCAGGTTCATTACACTTACAATAGGCAAAAGTTTAATACTCTGAAGCTTTAAAGACCGTGTAAAGTGAATTTCAACATTTTCTTAAAGGGGACCACACATGCAAAATTCACTTTTTAATGTTTTTTTACTAAACTTTGGGTATTTACTTCATAAAAAAACAGTCCTTGTGCCAAAAAAATGCACCCAGTGGTTTATTTACTCTAAGTAGATTTATTTTACTGTGATGAAAACGGTTCGTTTTTGAAATAAAATGGAAGTCAATCGCGCCTGTGACGTCACAGGCGCGAGGACAACCCACCTCAAACCTGAGTCCAGCCCCTCACCTGGTTAGGCTCAACCCACTTCTGTATTAAACACATGACTGTTGTTTTTCATGATTTCATCTCATCTTTTGTTTATATGTTATTAATTTCATGTGTACAGCACTTTGTTGCAGCTGTGGTTTTTTAAATGGCTTTATAAATAAAGTATAATTGTTATTTTTATGTTTTTTAGTTCAATTTTTAGTGTATTTGCGATCTCTCCCAACGCGCCGCCGGCAAAAATTAAACGAGCATACCCCCGGCGTAGAGACCGGTTGCGACGGGACCCTCTTCTGGCGCCATGGAGCGGAGCTTCAACTGTACAGCCTTGCTGCAGCCTCGCAGCAGCCTCGCAGCAGTGAGGACCTTCCCCTTACGGATTAATTTACGGGAGACACTTGGTGAACTTTGTGTTGTCTTGACTGGAACAGCGATAACGCCCAAAGTCTCCGAGCGGAGCTGGCGAAAACCGGAAGAGGAACAAGCTAACATTAGCTTCGGATTCGGGTGGTCTAATGCTAAAAGGAGCAGCAAACTGCGGCGCGCTCAGACGGGTTTCGGTAAGTTATCTTAAGCTAGCACTAACAGTAAGTCAAATGAGTAATAAAAAAAGAGCTAATTTTAAAACAACAACACATTACAGATACTGGCTGTTACGAGGGCGTAAACAGATCTTTGAAGGGCGTGGACTTCAGAACTTCTATCAGAAACCGGTCGTTCAAAACGAAAGTTAAAACTGGCAGAATTAAAAAGGGTATAATTGATTATCTAAGAATTATTTTGTGCATTAAATTGAAGGAATAGGGTCTAGATAGCACACAGAAATAACATAAAAATTTAAAAAATGCATCTGAGGTCCCCTTTAAATAAACATTATAAATGTGATAATTGTAATCTTGTAAATGAGTAAAAAGTCTCAAAATTGTAGCTCAATTAATTTTGGAGTTATAGAGCAAACTGTGTATAAACATATTTCTGGTTCAGGATTTTTTAGGCGTGTTTTAAACGTGACCGCGTTTCGTCACGCGGTCCTCATTAGTAGAGCCCCCACCCCCTGCAGCTCCGGCCGTATAAATTCGCCTCGGTGGAGCCGTTCACTCGCGAATCGCAGACAGCATCAGATAGCAATAGCATAGATATTTTGTTCATTGTTAGCTAGCTAATCAATTATGCCTCGTTCGTGCATCTTCCCTGGATGTCGCAATGGTCAGGGCACCCGTACAAATCATAACATGTTTTTATACTGCGTCGTTTTATGCTGAGTATCTGTAATGCCTGGTTGGGACAATGGTTAGAGCGCTTGCCTTCCGTCCCAAAGCCCACGGGTTCAAATCCCGCATGGTGCAACTCTTTTTTTTTTTTTTTTTTAATTCATTCCAGATTAAAAACACACAAGAAAACTATTTACAAAAACAGCGTAACTCTTGGAAAAAGTAGCTGCTGTTACAGACAGAACTCGGATAAAAACAGAGCAGGTTTACTGGCTCTGCTGTCTGCCTCAGTGCCTCTCCACTGTGGGACACGAGCAGGACCAGCGCAGCTGCCTGAAACCACGCCCACGCACTGACACGCCCCTAGCGTTCCAGACCAAGAGAAAATAAGGTTTTTTCATGATTTTTGAGACTTAATTTTATAAGGTAAACAATGTTTTTAATCAGTCAGATTTAAATGGGTGATTAATAACACATATTTATGCCATGTGACAAACTAAAAACACACATTTAATTTCACTTTACACGGTCTTTAATATTTATTATTAAACACTTTTTATTTACTTATTTATTTATACTTACTTATTTAAAACTTAGTACTCTTTGAACCATCTGCATCAATAAAGATGGAGTGTCTCCGTCTTCTGTTCAGAAAATGGGTACCACTTTATAATAAGGCTCCCCTTATAGATGACCAATAATTAGTTTATAGACACGTTATTAGAAGCACAATAAGCATTTGTAAACCTATTTCACACAGAATATTGTAATTTCTCACTGCATTATAATTATCTGCAACTAATATTAATATAACAACTCTAGATTAAATAGATGAACAGATTTGGCAAGTAACTGGTCAGTTTTGTCTTTCTGTCACCCTTACTTAATGCATAATAAGTGGTTTTTAATGATTTACAGAGGAATTTGTAAAGTGAACAGAAAATAATTTTACGTTGCAGCCATAAGCAAAATTCTGCACACAATAGGGACATGGGGTTGTACTTTGATATTAAAAATCTTACCTACACACCTTCCCAACTCGTTAATAAGTTGTCATATTGTCAGTCACATATAATATGACACTGTTCTTTAAAGCTGCACTATGTAACTTTGTAGTGCAGTCTGTAACTTTTCTAACAATATATTTTTAACATATTTCTTCACTCTGTCACTATCTACTGACAGACTGATGTTAGACAAAGTAATCTCTGAAAAAAACTATAGTCCCCTTGCTTCTCTATCAGCATTTATAAAAACACTAAAAACACAGAGTGACCCGTCATTAACCAGCCAATAAAAACAGAGTTTGTAACCAGCCAATAAAAACAGAGCTTGAATTTGAATTTCAGCAGGGCCAGGGGGAGCAGAGCCATATATGGCTCTGAGGGGGAGGGATCAGAATGCTTTGCCTGTTGAAAAATTTTTCTTTAAGTTCTACACTCTACAGAAAGTTACACATAGCACCTTTAAGCTTCAAGTAACTAATTTAAACTAAACATATTGAGAACATAGTTATTTAAACATATTTCAAACATATTTCAGCTATGTGAATCAACACTTGAAAAACTATCTGAAATGTACTTTTATATTTATATATTTTAGTCAGGAAATTGTCCCATAACAAGGAAAGGAGGTGCATTAAAATTGTTCTGCAACCAGACACTAGGGCACACATCCATTGTGGCTTCAGCTTCCAATTTCCAGTCTTATCTCTAGTTATTATATCTATGATTTGAGCTGACCACACTTCCAAGTTTTTTTGTTTAAAAAAATTACTCTTTTCCCTCCTGCACCCAAAAAAAAGTTTTTGCCATTAAATTCAAACTGAAAGTCAAATCATATTCACCATTTTGTGTTTTACTTGTCTTTTTGCTGCCAAAACAGACAGCCTGCTTCAAAATTTTGGCTACTTAGTGATGCGCCTTATTAGTGTAGAAATATGACTCAAACTGAGACTTGATCCCTTTTGTGGAGATGTAATTACATCCCAAAATGATCCCATCCAAATCTGCACCTCACTTTAATCTTCTTGCAATTAGATGACCTGAACTAGAGCAGAAGAAAAGTGTGCGCTGCTACCTTTTTGGACACTGGAGATAAAATATGCTCATAAGCTACGAGACTTTCAGTATAGGGACCACTGAAATGTTAAGTGAAAAGGTAGCATGGGAAATGGCACCAGAAACATTTCATATAACACAAAATGGGGATGAGAATGAGGGAAACCCTGCGTTGCCAGGAAACTCATCATTTTTCAAACAGGGTGGGGTTTAATTTCCTTTATTTCACCTCTGCCGTCGATTTAATTTCTTGTGTGAATTGCTATGAACTAAGCTTGATTGTGCCACAGCAGAGGAAATCCTCACCAAACTGAAGGTGAGCCACTGCAGAGGGAGGAAGAGACAGGGATGCAAAGATATTTATAGTCAGCTCATCACGTGGAGGTGCCTCTTAGAAGCACTTTTCCTCCGTTACCTTCTCGCTGCCTCACCTCCATCTTTTCATGGACACGCTCTTTAAATGCATACTGAAACAAGAAAGAAAGGAAATGCAATCAAACTTTGAAAAGCAGAAATGTCATGTTATGCAACTCCGTATTCTGCTGCCTCAACACAGATTGTTAAAGGTTGATACATATTTAGGGGGAGACACAATTTTTGCTAAAAATAATAAAAACATTATTTTGCTACTTTTCTGTGTTCAATTGCTACATATGAAACAAAAAAGTACACATTTAAAAAGGGAAGTTTTCAAGTTTCAGTTTTGTACTCAGGAAATAAATGAGGCAAACCCTTCGTTTGTGTTAAATTGTGAAAAAATAAGTTATACTGTATTTTGTAAACTTGAATCCAGTTTTGAAAGGCTTGAAACTACCAAGGGTGAAGTGAGTGGGTATTTAAATTCTTTTAGGGTAGTTTATTTTTTATAGAATGATGAAACATTGATTTTTTTGTAAGAGGAGGCCTCATTCTCTTATCAGACTATTGATGTCAGTTTAGCTTGTTGGAGGATAATGTTTCAGAATATCTAAAGACTTGTAATTTCAGCTGATGTTTAAAAGACAACTAATTAAACCATAAAAATGGTACGTATTGTCTTCAAAGCCACATTACAGTACAGGCATCTGTTGTTTTATGCTAAATAAGTAAAGAACAAACAAACCGGATGAGGTGAGGCACGAATGCCCGTAGAATCTTTGCAGATGACATTGTGATCTGTGGTGAGAACAGGGAACAGGTGGAAGAGAAATTAGAGAGGTGCAGGTATGCACTTAAGATAAAAGGAATAGAAATCATCCGTAGTACAAAGTACATGTGTGTGAATGAGAGGAAGGGCGGTGGAACAGTGAGGCTACAAGGAGCAGAGGTCACAAAGGTGCAGGACTTCAAGTACTTGGGGTCAACTGTCCAGGAAAATGCGGAGTGTGATAAAGAAGTGAAAAAAGAGAGTCCAGGCAGGATGGATTAATAAAATTTGAAAGAGGGTGGAAGCAAAGGTCAAATAAAAGCTTTACAAGACAGTGGTGAGACCAGCTAGGTTGTGTGGTTTGGATTTGGTGGCACTGACAAAAAGACGAGACAGAACTGAAAGTGGCAGAAATGAAGATGTTGAGGTTCTCCTTATGATACATACATCTGCATATGAACCTGGCTTACCTCAGCTTTAAAACTCAAACCCCACACTCTTTTCTTTGAACTGAGAAAGCTCCTCAGATGAGAAGCTAAACATCGTAAGTTACAAAATAAAGTCCAGTTGCTTTTGTCTTGAACTTTTAGGAATTTACCATGTCCTGGATGACCAGCGTTTCTCCTTAAGAGCGATAAAGATGGAGAAGATCAGGAATGAGATCATCAGAGGTACAGCACAGGTTGAACAACTGGGAGATAAAGTTAGAGAGGCCAGTCTGAGATGGTTTGGACATGTCCAGAGGAGGGACAGTGGGTATATTGGTAGAAGGATGTTAGAAATGCAGCTGCCAGGAAAAAGACAAAGAGGAGATATACAGGTCCTTCTCAAAAAATTTGCATATTGTGATAAAGGTCATTATTTTCCATAATGTAATGATAAAAATGAAACTTTCATATACTTTAGATTCATTGCACACCAACTGAAATATTTCAGGTCTTTTATTGCTTTAATACTGATAATTTTGGCATACAGCTCATGAAAACCCAAAATTCCTGTCTCAAAAAATTAGCATATTTCATCCGACCAATAAAAAAAAAGTGTTTTTAATACAAAAAAGTCAACCTTCAAATAATTATGTTCAGTTATGAACTCAATACTTGGTCGGGAATCCTTTTGCAGAAATGACTGCTTCAATGCGGCGTGGCATGGAGGCAATCAGCCTGTGGCACTGCTGAGGTGTTATGGAGGCCCAGGATGCTTCGATAGCGGTTCATCCAGAGTGTTGGGTCTTGCGTCTCTCAACTTTCTCTTCACAATATCCCACAGATTCTCTATGGGGTTCAGGTCAGGAGAGTTGGCAGGCCAATTGACCTTTCGCAAAACCCCGCCCCCAACCGGCCATTGTCCAATCACACGTCACTAGCATCTCCGGCTATGTAAGCTAGGTCCGACATTCTACAAGATGGTGAAGCGATGCGCCTATGGATTGTGTAAATCAGACAGCAGGTATCCCAAGAGTTTGTCTGGTGGAGTCTTGTTTTTTCCCTTCCCAAAGCCGAAAACACAACTGGAACGGTGTCAACAATGGATAAAACAGTGTGGAAGGCCTCACTCCCAGCTTAATGTCTCGAAGATAAACAAGCATTCGTATGTATGCTCAAAGGTAAGACAAACATTCATTGTGACTGTCCTGCTCTAGAAGTAATAATTATAATTTCAAGAAAGGTTATTATTAATATTCATTGTTGTGTATTATTTTGGATATAATTTTTAGAAGATTACCCTCTTACGTTTAGTAAGCTCATTAGCATTAGCTAACTTTAGCGAATGTTTACATTAGTTCACTGTCGGGTCTCGATGCTGTGAACCCTATACGATATCATGTTTAGTCAGTTTCACTACATAAACTTGACTAGCTAATTAACATTTTCTCTTTTAACAAGCATCTTGAATCGTTTTTTTTTATATCTGTCATTTAGCACAGAGCCCCCCTCCCCTTGTCTTACCTCCCTCGGGGGTTCGGTCCGCTCTGTAGCATGTTAGCTGCTCCAGCTGGACAGCATGGTCCAGAACGTTGTTGTTGAGCCACGTTTCCGTGAATACAAACACACAGCAGTCTCTCACAGTCTTTTGTGTCGTTCGTAGCAGGCGTATATAATCCAATTTGTTGTCCAAGGAGCGCACGTTAGCCAGAACCATGGATGGGATAGCCGGCCTGTGTGGGCTAGCTGCTAGCCTAGCTCTGATACCTCCGCGTTTACCCCGCTTCTGTTTTCTGTCACGCCGCTTGTGGCGTTTCCATGGCGGGCGCGGTGAAGCGTCACGCCGCTTGTGGTACTTCCACGGCGGGCGCGATGAAGGGAAGGTCGGGGCTGGCTTCCGGAGCAGCTCGCAGTCACGAAGCTGATGTAACTCCACCTCGAGCTCATGTAGCTTCTCCTGGAGTTCGCTGTTTATTCCCAAATGAGCGGTTTTTCCGACATCAAGCAGGAATTCACGGCTATACTTGCGTTCTTGAACACGTAGACAAGACAAAGACGTGCCGGCAAATTGCGGCGTGCAGGACAAGACAGACGAAAGCACCGTGTTGCTGGGAGAGAGAGAGAGCACTGGTATACAAGCTATCCCCGTCATGACGCGCTAACACTCACCGGCTACAGAAAGCTTGACGGGCGTAGCAACAGTAACTAAGGGGGCGGGGCTTCTGCGAAAGGTCAATTGAGCACAGTAATACCATGGTCAGTAAACCATTTACCAGTGGTTTTGGCACTGTGAGCAGGTGCCAGGTCGTGCTGAAAAATGAAATCTTCATCTCCATAAAGCTTTTCAGCAGATGGAAGCATGAAGTGCTCCAAAATCTCCTGATAGCTAGCTGCATTGACCCTGCCCTTGATAAAACACAGTGGACCAACACCAGCAGCTGACATGGCACCCCAGACCATCACTGACTGTGGGTACTTGACACTGGACTTCTGGCATTTTGGCATTTCCTTCTCCCCAGTCTTCCTCCAGACTCTGGCACCTTGATTTCCGAATGACATGCAAACTTTGCTTTCATCCGAAAAAAGTACTTTGGACCACTGAGCAACAGTCCAGTGCTGCTTCTCTGTAGCCCAGGTCAGGCGCTTCTGCCACTGTTTCTGGTTCAAAAGTGGCTTGACCTGGGGAATGCAGCACCTGTAGCCCATTTCCTGCACACGCCTGTGCACGGTGGCTCTGGAATCGGCCCTTCTCCACAATCTTCCTCAGGGTCCGGTCACCTCTTCTCGTTGTGCAGCGTTTTCTGCCACACTTTTCCCTTCCCACAGACTTCCCACTGAGGTGCCTTGATTAAGGAGTTGCGGTTAAGGAGCATCAAATGTAGAACCACTAGACTGAGGAACAGCGTCTACCCTGAGGCTGTTAGACTCATGAATAAATAAATAAGAATAATCACTGCAAAATATCACATCATGCTGATGCTGATCTGTTTTCTTGTTGCTGTGTTCATCTGTGACCATCTGCTCATACAGACTCATGTTCCTGCTGCTGTTTGTAATGATGTTTTTCTATTACATTAGTGCTTAGTGTATTTCTAGTTGATGTTTTTCTTAGTTATATCCTAGATGTTATTACTGTTTTTCTCTTACATTTTGTTGTTGGATGTAACTGGGACCCTGTGTACATAATCTCGTTTCATCACATGTACCACATGCGGTGCAAATGACAATAAAGATTCTCTGACTCTTGATACAGCACTCTGGGAACAACCTATTCATTCAGAAATTTCTTTTTGTGTCTTACCCTCTTGCTTGAGGGTGTCAATGATGGCCTTCTGGACAGCAGTCAGGTCGGCAGTCTTACCCATGATTGCGGTGTATATATATATATATATATATATA
>JBBPBX010004345.1:12228-24955 GCA_038048925.1 Garcialebias charrua | reverse complement strand
ATATATATATATATATAAACAAAAACAACCATTCCCTTTTTCTTCTTTTTAGTTTTACAATCTCCTAACTAAACACTTCTAAAACTTAATTACTTTGTTTTTGGACAAAGATAAAAAGAGTATATATTTATATAAAAAGGTATCAATCTGTGCGTAAATGTACATAAAAATATACAAAAATGCATATAGACATACAGAATCTGTTAAGAACTCATACATGTTCTATGTACGTTAACATACATACAGTACAAACATACATACTTTAGGTGTGTGTGTGTGTGTGTGCATGTGTGTGTTCCTTGGTTTTTAAAAACTCTACGTTCAGTAGAGCAAAAGTTTCTGATTAGTACCTCCCAGATTCTCCATCAAACACAAATGAGCTCGAGGAGAACGCTGCCGTCTGGTAAATCGAACCCTGCTGCCGGTTCTCCGTGCTCCTATCTTTGCACGTCCGTTCAGTTTCTCAGTCAACTACAGGAAGTCGCCCAAGTTCTTTACCAAGTTCATCAGGGCTTTTAATCCTCGAATTTGTCCATCGCTGAGGGCAACTCCATTATTAACCACCGTTCTCCTCCTCTGGGGTAACAGAGAACCCCCTTACGTCTCCCTAAACGTGGCACTCACGACCCCTCCGGTCACTTCAGTGGCGCTCCGTGGCCAGGCTCTCAGACAAGGAGCCTCAGGAGGCTGAAACATTCAATAAAACCGGCTGCTCTCCTCCAGCGCAGCCTCTTGTTGCCATGGTAACTACACCACCTTGACCCCCACCCGCTCCCGTCTTTTGAAAGAAGGAGGTGGTTGCGGTTTTTGAGGGTTCTTTTCAAGTGGACTCCAGCGTGTCCAGCTGAAACACGTTGTGATTGGTCGGGGTGGTGAAGAAGAGCTGGTCGTGCTGCGGGGACGTCGTGTGGTTGTCGCAGGGGCTGTTGAGGCCCAGCGTCCGCTCGAAGTCCAGGAGCTGGCCCATGAAGTTAAAGTTCGGAGAAATGTTGGACTTTTTCCGCTTGACGAAGTCGTAGGCGTCGTTGAGCGACAGGTTGAGCTTCTGCATCAGGTAGGCCACGGTGACGGTGACCGAGCGACTGATTCCTGCCAGGCAGTGGACCAGGATACCACACTTTTTGGATCGGGCCTCGTCTGAGGAGGAGACGGAGGAGGATGTAAAAAGAAGAGAGAAAACCATAAGATTAGGTTCAAGTCTATAGATTTTACCCAGCAGGATACAAATTATTCAGAAGGAAAACAGATTTGCGTCTAAAACTCAACACAAATTATTTTATTTAAAGCCATTTAAAAATAAAAAGTACAAATATAAATTTTCCACAAAAAAAAGAAGAAAAAAGAAGAGCCTGTTGAATATAAATTACCTTGACCCAAATATTTTGACTGTTGCCATGGCAATGAAAGGTTTGAGTACTCGTGTGTTTCTTATTTTTTTAAACGCACAAATCCTGCGCAGTAAACTAAAAAAAGATGTTTTTATTCACTTTGCATTGAAAACACTCAGGCGTTTAATCTTGGACTGTCGCAACGCTGATTCAGAGTTCCTGATGCTGAGAGAGTCACAAAAACTTTAAAAGTTAAATTACACCAATAACCAATGTCAAAAAGTGGAAATGGTAATAGTTAATTTGGATAAATAATCAGTTTAGGACACATTTTGCTGTCCTTTTTGCAAATGATGGCATTCACAGAAAAAAAAAGAAGAAAAAACAAGGATTTAGCGTATGGAAAGTGAAATTGAAAAACAATCTATTGTCTCTCTCTTCTATTTTAGTATTTCTGTTGCAAATACACAGCCTGGCCGCAAAAAAAGTTACCACCTGTATTTAACTAAACCCCCCGGTAGACCTGCGCGTACTCCCTGTACGTCTACGACGTACGTACGCTGAGGCACAAGCGTAGCCCCGCGCAGCCCCTCAGGGCACGCCAAATTTACACTACATGCGTTCCGGCTCCGCCCCGCTCCGGTCCGACCTCCGCAGCAAATACGCACCCATTATAATCAATGACAGAATTTACACTGGCTCCGCACTGCGGCGGCGAGCTGCGCCGAGCGGACGGCAGTCCGTCAAAATTAGAAATATTTCTATTTCTGCCGGACGCCGGAGCTGTGCCGGAGTCAACTTTTGAAGATTACGTCGCACCAACAGGAAAAGGAACGAGCACAACTTCCGTATTTACAAAATAAAATCACCACGGGCGGACTTAATCCTAGCTCTATACGGATTTATTTGTACAAAAATGCTGTCAAACTATCATTTATGACTACGCCTACAAACGCAATACAAGAAATAAATAAATAAAGTATTTTATTCTGAAATGTAATACATCACTTCCTGTTGCTCAAACCATGTCCTGTCGCTCATTTACGAGAGAAGATCAAGGCAGCAGTCTCTACTGTTGTTCTCCTTCTTCCACCGAATGAATTGTTTTGTTCTGACTTACTTATTTATCACTTGATTTTAGGGGTGTAACGATACACAAAACTCTCGAGACGAGACGAGACAAATTACAGAGTTCGCGAGAACAAGACGAGATTTTAATGTTAGTTCAAGAAAACTTCAAAGATCGGTTTTATGCCGCAAAAAGGCTTTTATTCTGTTTTAACATGTATTACAAACTCAACTGATGTCTTCATTTTACTGATTGAATCTCCTTAGACCTTAGAACGTTCAACTTTGTTTAAAAAAAATAGATATTCACGCAGGACTTTCCAAAAATTGAACATAAATATCCGCATCAGCACTGAATCTGCAGCCGTCACTCACCAGTGTTGCCAGATTGGGCGGTTCACCGCGATTTTCCTTCTGACTTTTGCGGGTAAAGAGTGCTTTGGGTGGGTGGGACTCTATCTGGCAACACCGGTCACACCGGTGTTTACACGCGTGTCTTTACATTCGGGGCAGCGCCGGGACCCTCCATCAATGTAGAGGCGTCTGCGGCACCGGCCCTCCATCAGTAGTTGGGGCGTCTTCTATAGCAACTTCATCCGGCGAAGCCATGCTGTCCGTGACACTGACTTGCTAGGGGCTCTACTAGCATTAGCATTAGCGACTCGCGAGACAACGTTACCTCTCAACGAGAGATATCGCGAGAGTTTAATATCGCGAGATCTCATACAACGAGATCTCGTTACATCCCTACTTGATTTATTGCGCGATCTCGCAATTCCCGCGCTTGCGTCTCGGAGCGGCGCATCCAGGCGGACCAGAGCGGAGCGGAGGTAGTGGAAATTGGACTCGCTCAGCTGCTACCTGCGGAGCGGGGCGGAGCCGGACCGCATGTAGTGTAAATTTGGCGTCACAATAAACTGGCCGTGGCCGGACTGTTTTGTATTACACAAATGAATTAAATTCCTCTTCTTTATCGCTGATCGGGCCTTTTCTTTTGTTTTTTTTGCCTAAAGTCAAGTAATCGCTTCTTCCTCCGTTCACTCGATGACTGAAATGAATGAATTCAGGTCCTACCTGGCTGCGCGAGGTTTTAAATATTTCCTGGTGGGCTGTGGGCTGCAGGAAAAGCGCTCCCTGTTTTTATTTTTATTTCTTAGAAGTTTTTATTAACATATAAAGTTAGAAAGACCGCAGCGGCTGCAGCCAAGCGAACCGCTGCTCGTCTGGAGCAGAGCCAGCGGCTTGTCCAACTCGAGCTGTCAATCATTTCAGTAGGCGTGTCAGCAAGTGACCAATCAGCGACTAAGTTTGTCCTGCTTCGCGCGCAGCTGATCAAATTACAACAAGGATTTGGAGCGAAAACGCGAGCATTTAACATGAGAACGAAAGCAGAGCTGGGCCAGCGAACGCGTGCGCACAGAATGCGCGCGTAGAGTGGCGTAAAGCCAGGACGCTGAGGTCTACAGGAGCCTTTAGCAAATAGGTACGAGCCTCCTTTATGATAATTACTGTATAGGGGATTATCTTTCAGCTGGCAACAAGTTATTTAACCCCAATTGGTGCAATGAGTTGCTTCTCAAACAATCATGTTGAAAGACACATCACGTGGTCGTGGAAAAATTGTTAGTCTGTTTGAGAAGGGTCAAATCATTGGCATCAAGCAGAGAAAACATCCAAGCGGATTGCAGAAACTACTGAAATTGGGTTTAGAACTGTCCAATGTATTATTAAAAACTGGAAGGAAAGTGAGGACCCATCGTCTTCGAGGAAGAAATGTGGCCAGAAAAAAATACTGAATGATCGTGATCACAAAGTTTGGTGAAATCAAATGGAAGAAAAACAATAGTAGCACTCGGGGCTATGTTTAATAGTGAAAGTAAGAACATTTCCACATGCACAATATGTTTAATAGTGAAAGTAAGAACATTTCCACATGCACAATATGAAGGGAGCTCAAGGAATTGAGACTGAACAGCTGTGTAGTCTTAAGAAAACCACTAATCAGTGAGACTAACTGGAAAAAAGGCTTCAATTTGCTAGGGAGTATAAAGATTAGCCTGTGGAGCAATGGAAGAAGGTCATGTGGTCTGATGAGTCCAGATTTACCCTGTTCAGAGTGATGGTGCATCAGGGTAAGAAGAGAGGCAGGTGAAGTGATGCACCCATCATGCCTAGTGTCTAGTCATCAATGCAAGATCTTGGAGAAAATTTAATGCAACACTGGATGAAATAGATCTAGTGACATTACAGAAGCTTATTGAAACAATGCCACAGTGAATGCATGATGTAATCAAAGCTAAAGACGGTCCAATTAAATATTAGTGGGTGAGTTTTTTTTTTTTGTGGAGACATTTGTTTTGTCCAGGCAGTGTGTTTTGTATTTGCATAAGATCATCACTAAGATGATCAATAATAATACTTTTTAAAAAGTCTCATTTCTGTTGAGACAAACATTTTATCTGCTTTAAAAAAAAAAAAATTAAAAAAGAAGAAAAAAAAAAGAAGTGATTTATGCAGCATGGCAGCCAAATGCTTCATGCCTTGAGCTTCTTAAAAGGTGAACTCTGGCTTCTTGGGAATTTCTGTAAGTTCTGATCATTTTTTAAAAGCCACAACAGCCTCTCTGCAAAAATAAATCATCCACAGATTCAACTTTGTGCTCAAATGAACTCAAAGATAATCAAACATGGTTTTCATCATTGGTTGCACTTTAAGTTTATGTTATGCAACTCCATGAGAAATTTCCAGGAGGGGAAGCATTGGCACAAAATATGCGTTCAATCTGAATGCCGATTCAGATACAATGCTCAATATTTGTATGATAAACTGACTTATAATAGGCCAGAATGGCTTTTCTCAATGGCAGAAGAGCACACCATTTCATTCCACTTTTCAGCTTTCTGTTTAAAGCAAACTGTGAACAAAAAAGCCTCCTACATTATTAAGCTGCAGCATCCAGCCACCTATCAGTTTCGAGCCCTTGCACTTGCATCCACAGGCCATTAGAGCGAGAGTTAAGTGCTTCTTTCCTTCCTTTCTTTCATCCTCTTCTCGCTCTCGGTGCCTGCATCTCTTGTTGTAAGATTGAGGTCAGCCGGCTCACGAGCTCAGCCTGCTGAGCAGTCGCCAAATTAAACTCAGATGGGATGTGTGCCCGCCTTCCACAATAGAAGAAAAAGGGGCTAAAAACCCTCGTGAGGAGTATTTGACTAAAGTCCACAAGGCTCAGAAGTCGAATAAATAACCAGTTAGGTTCTGCTGGAACGGATCGTTAGCACTGCAACACTTGTGCTTTAAATACGCATCAAGATGTTTACGAGCCACAAAAACAAACTTAAATCTGTCGCTTGTTTGTACATAAAATACATTTAGATTTCACCTCACAGTGCGCTTACATCTGTGTTATCTCACTGTAACCAAAACGATTTGGTGTAATCCTGTACATTAAACCCAGCCGGACACACCACGTACAGTATGACCTCTGGGCCAGACAGGGGTCACAAGTATCCTACCAAAGCAGAATTAATTTGAAAATAAAAGGTTAATTCGAAGTATCCCAGACAAAAAGTCCCTGAAAATTTCAAAGGGGGCATCACTCATTCTCAGAGTAAGGTCAGAAAGAGAAGAGAAATAGAATTAAAAAGTATTTACAGTGACTTTTTAAAAGCATCTACAGAACTTGCACATTATTATTATTTTTTTTGTATTTAACATTTGGCAAAAATGTATTTTCCACAAAACTAAAAGACAATTTTCTGAATATTTTTCTGCATTTTCTTTTTTCAAATAGCAGGGGTCAAAATAAATTTGGTTTAGTTGGAAAACAGACCTAAAGACAAGCAGATTTTAAATCAGAGAGCAAAAAAGGCTCAATTAGAGCTAGGGATGCACCGATACCGATACCAGTATTGGGTATCGGTCCGATACCATGTGCTAGTACTCGTACTTGTACTCATAAAAGGGCGCCGATACTACAGGACCCGATACCAGTTTCATTTCATTTCATTGACTATGTAAGAGTTCAAATGTAAAACATTTTATTTTTTTGTACAAGTTTGGACATACTTTACAGATTACCAATAGTAATGTACTTTGTTTATTTATGTTTGAAGTGTCTAATGAAAATAAACAGTTTAAGTTAATTAGAATGATTTAAAAAAATATTAATTAGTACTTGTATCGGTACTTGGTATCGGCAAGTACTTTAATGTAAGTACTTGTACTTGTACTCGGTTTTCAAAAATCTGGTATCGGTGCATCCCTAATTAGAGCTTATATAATCCTTTTTTTATTTTATACATTTGTTGGTTTGATGTCTTCAAACTGCACACTGAAAGTCTGAGTGCTTAAGTTTGATACAACTGTGAGGAGATGCTGGGTTGAATCAAACCATCAGCCTTATCTGCATTAACGCAAATGATAATTATAATAATAATGAATTGAATTTATAACGCACTTTTCATTAGTGAAAATCTCAAAGTGCTACACACATTGAATGCTACACACATTCATACACCGGTAGCGGCAGACTACCATGCAAGGTGCTTTCCAGTCCTACCGGGAGCAACTCGGGGTTAAGTGTCTTGCCCAAGGACACAACGACACATGGTGTGGGGAACCGGGATTTGAACCGCCAACCTTCCGATCGGGGGACGACTGCCATTACCACTACGCCACGGCCGCCCCATGCAAATGCTGCTCTGCCGTAAATTTAATGTTTTACGAGCATTTTCATATACAGTAACACTCCCTCAAGGCTATAAGGTAGTTTGAGATGTAATTTGATGTAATTTGATAAGAAGAGAACAGAAATTATGTTATCTTTTCATTGAATGTGATTTTAGGGGGCTCAGGCAAACTCTCAGCTCTGATCCTTCCATTTTTTTTTATCTGCATGCTGTTTGTTTTTGGAAATGGGTGTATAAAAACACAAACTTGCATCGATAATCCTAGAAGAAAAGAGCCAGAAGTACGGTACTTGGTCTGACAGTTAAAAGGTGTTTTTGGACCAAACGGTTTTAAGGACTCTGAGGGTTTTAAAGACAGTTTGTCTCACTGGTGGTTGTAAATGGTAAATGGACTGCACTTACATAGCACCTTTCTATCTTATCTAGACACTCAAAGCTCTTTACACTACAATCTGTTCCCTCATTTACCCATTCATACAGCACTCTACTAGATCTAATTGAACAAATCATTCTAATCAGTGCTTTATCACATTCATACACCAATGGGAAACACATCGGAGGCAATCAGGGGTTCAGTGTCTTTCCCAAGGACACTTTGGAATGTGATTGCTGGTGGAATCGAACCCCCAACTCTTGCATTGGAGAACGACTGCTCAAACCATTCAGCCACAGCCATCCTTGTAGGGACCTATGTGCTGGGAAACACTGGTTACAGAAAAAATAGTGCTCCCACATCACTGCCTGCAACATTCACCATGAATAGCAACAATAAAGGAGGACGGAGTAGCCAGAGCCATGTGTTCGATGTTCGTCTCTGGATTATTGATTACAGCAGAGCTGGATAATGTGACACAAAGGTTAGCACTGTGAGACGAGTAGTGTACTCATATGAAAGATAAGTCAACCTTGTGCTGCATGATTTCAAATTATAACAGCTTGTAAGAGAAAATTAAAACAAGTACACAGCATATTTTCATGTAGGCAATGTTACAGCCTGCAAATGATATAAATAAACACCAATGCAGTTTATAAAAGGTGTGAATGCTAGAAGGGCTTTCAACTTGCTCAGCCCATACACATCCCTTTACAGGTATGTCACTCAGTGCCCTTGAGCTACGAACATATCTACTATACAGCAGGGAGCTAAATCAGTCATGAAGACTGCGAGCAGCCACAGTACCACCAGTGTGAAAACAAACTCAAACTAGCACAGTTTTAATCTCAAGCACCTACATTTCGCTTGTCTGCAGATTGTGCGTGGCTAGTTTGTAATATTGCATCTTTTACACAATAAATTAAGAGTCGCATGTTAAACTGCCACACGTTACTGAAACAACACTGCTGACACAAACATTAATGTTAAAGGCCAGCTGACCCAAAGGTTGTACTCGTATAATTATCCATCCATCCATTTTCTATATGTGCCCGTTTCTGCTCAGGGTCAGAGGAAGCTGTGCCCATCTCCAGCTGTGCAGGAGGAAACGTTTACCCTGGACAGGTCCACCAGTCCATCACATGGCATCCTCTAGGTCACATCTTCCGGAAATACGGCGTCCATTTCCACTGTTATGCTGATGACACACAGCTCTACTTGTCAACAAAACCTAACTCCACCCACCCACCCTCCATCCTCACCGACTGTCTCAATGAGCTAAATCACTGGTTTTCTAACAATTTCCTTCAACTAAACAGTAACAAAACAGAAATCATTCTCGTTGGTACCAAAAACTCTATTTCAAAATCAGAACATCTTCTCGTCCCCCTTAACAACTCTCTGCTATCCCCCTCCCCTCAGGTCAAGAGTCTCGGTGTCATCCTCGACACCACTCTCTCCTTCACTTCACACATCAACAATATTACTCGGTCTGCCTATTTCCACCTCCGTAATATTAACCGTCTCCGTCCTTCTCTCACACCCCGCTCCACAGCCATCCTGGTGCACAGTCTTGTGACTTCCCGTATCGATTACTGCAACTCCCTTCTCTACGGCCTCCCCAACAAATCTCTCCACAAGTTACAGATGGTCCAGAACTCAGCTGCCCGTGTCATCACTCAAACCTCCTACTATAACCACATCACTCCTGTCCTGCAGCAGCTCCACTGGCTCCCGGTTAAATCACGCATCATCTTCAAAATTCTACTTCTCACGTTCAAAGCTATCCACAACCTTGCCCCTCCTTATCTATCTGACCTCCTACAAATCTCCATCCCATCACGCTCTCTCAGATCCTCCTCTTCGCTACATCTCCATGTACCCTCTGCCCGCCTCTCCACCATGGGGAGCAGGGCCTTCACCTGCTCTGCCCCTCACCTCTGGAACGCTCTACCGCCAGACCTTCGAAACACCACCTCCCTTTCTCTGTTCAAGACTGCCCTGAAAACACATCTCTTTAGACTAGCTTATCATTAACTTCACTAAATGTATTTCATATTCTTTTGTATTTTATATTCTTTATTTATTTTATATTTCAATTTGTTCATGCTGATGTTTGAACTGTGTTTGTTTTTTACACAATCTCTGATACATTTCTTGCTGTGAAGTGTCCTGGGTGTCCTGAAAGGCGCTTTTAAATAAAATGATTATTATTATTATTATACAGACTAGAGTCCAGCAGCCATCCATGCTCGCACTCACACCCACATAAATCATGTGTTCAATTACAATGTGAAAATTAAAATTATTAAAACATAATTTGTAGATAAAACTACAAAAAGTGATTGTATTCAAAGCTAATGTGTGCTTCTTGGCACAGAATAAGTCATCTTGTTCATTTGGTCCTTTTGATTCTTCTGATGTGTACCTGTGAATGTCATGTACAACAACCACCAAATGTTTGCATCCACCTACTGTACTGTTGAATAAACTAGGGGTGCACCGATCGGCCGGCCGATTTATCGGCCCCGATTTCCTTAATTTTGGGAAATCGGCCAATGCTTGCATGAGAAACCGATTTTACAGATTTTTTTTGTTTTAACAACAATCGTCTAAACTTCATTTATATTCAGAGCACTACCTTGTGACCAGTTAAAACAAGTTTGTATTGTTTCTAGAATATTGTTCAAGGGTCTGTTTTTCAACAAAATAAGATTGAAATTTGAAGGTGCATTGTGACCTTACAACATCTAACAGTGTTGCTTATAAAACAAAATCTGTATCGGCCAAAATCGGAATCGGCAGGTCAGACTTTGTAGAAATCGGTGATCGGCCAAAAAACTGCAATCGGTGCACCCCTAGAATAAACAGATTACTGTTCTGTTTTTATCTAATGTGCACCAGGAGTGAAAAGTCAGAAGTACCTCCACCTTGACTCACCTATAAATGAAATGGCCTCAGGGAAAAACTGTGAAAGGTTCTGGCTCCAGTGATCAGAGATGGGGATCTGTTTGTACTTGAAGTCTCCCTCGTGCTCAAACATGTTGGGCAGGTTGGGCGTCACGTTGAGGATGTACTTGATATTGTACTTGCTGAGCACGTCCAGGTTCGCAGAGTCTTTGGCACAGCCCAGGTAAAGGTAGGGCAGGATTTGGACGGGGAACGCTGGCTGGTTGCTGGGGAGCGGGCTGCCCTCTGACTCGGTGGCACTGCCCGGCTCGCGGTCAGACTCTCCATCCGAGCAATCGGAGCTGATGCGGAGCCCTCCCAGGCCGAGGACGGAGGCTGGCGGGGAGCTGCTGGGACACGAGCAGTCCAGATTGGTCTCGCAGTGATCAGGATACTCTGACTGGAACTTACTGAAACCTCCTGGAGAACATGTAACAGAAATAAAAAGAAGAAAGCCACTAGGTGACATCAAAACATCCACCTATTTATTTATTTTCTTTACACACTTTAATGGCAAGACTTGCAGGGAGCTGGTGCCCGTCTCCAGCAATGGTTGAACGAAAGGCAGGGTACCGGTACACCCTGGACTGGTCACAGGGCCACATAAAGCAGTGGTTTCCAAAGTTTGGGTTGCAACCCCAACGCGAGTACCGGTAATGCAACACCAAATGAGGTTCCTTAGATCAGTAGCTCCTTGAGGAACATCAGCCTTCATGTTTTACGGTAATTGTTTCCCTGCTTTGACACCCCTGATTGGAATGAATGAGTGATGAACAGGCTTCTAATGAACTTGAGGAAGTAATTAAATAATTAAATCAGGTGTGTTGGAGCAAGGAAACAATGTGTATTTGTCGAGAACCAAGGTTGGGAACCGCTGCCTTAGATTATCTCCAGGAAATCATGCAACATTTACAATTTATTGCTTTTTGCATAGTTTAATCACAACAGTGACAAAAATGATAAATAATAAATTAAAGAAAATGATATAGGATTTCTGTTGGCAAATAAGTCATAATGAAGAATTGTTCAATACCGAGTTATTTTCAAATTCTCCCTCTCAAAAGCTTCAAAATGATACAAAGTTTGCTGAACTCTGGCAATTTATCAACTGGCCTGGCCAAAAAAAAAAGCTTTGTTTACATAAAATAATGGGAGGAAGATATTATATTTATCAGGCTCCTCTCTTGTGGAACAAACTTCCAGTTTCTGTCCATAAAGCTGACACATTGTCCAGTACTGTATTAAGACTGGGCTTAAGACTTTTCTTTTGGATGAATCCTATAATTAGGGTCAGCTTGTAAGGCTTAACCTAATTTCCTTAACTTAATTGTTAAAACTGAATAGTTTTCATTTGATACTATTTCTATCTTAACATGTGATTCTGGACCTGCCATTGTGTATCTATTCCACTCAAACCCAGCCGGTCAAAGCAGATGATCGCTTGTCCTGAGCCTGGTGCTGCTGGAGGTTTCTTCTTCATGAGGGAGTTTTTCCTTTCCACTGTCGCCTTCATGCTTATAATAATAATATAATAATAATCATTTTATTTAAAAGCGCCTTTCATGACACCCAAGATGAGAGTCTGCAATGGAGTTAAATTCAAAGCAGTCTGCTCCTCAGATAAATAATGTTAAATTATTATTCTTTATTATTTATGAATGTTTCTGTTCAGTGCCGAGACGACTTCTGTTGTAACATGGCACTATATAAATACGGTAAACTGAATTGAAGTGAATAAAAGCTGGTTTGAAAACTGTATTTTTATTTGTTTGGAGTGGTGTCGCCAGGAATTCCAGCTCCATCTTTAAAAAAAATATATATATATTAATAACAATAATAATAATAATAACAATAATAATAATAATAATAATAATAATAAATAAAGGGTGGGGGAAGGGTCCTCCAAGCTTTGCGATCAAAACTTTACATGAAGGAAAGTTCAATTTAAAGGTAGATTAGGAAGATTATTAGCTATTTTAGTCATTTGGATTGGTAGATGGTGGCTTTATAAGCATATTTTTTGCACAAATCTCGATAAATTTAGCAAAAATCAATGTATGTTTTTTGCAATGCAGCCTGCACTCAACTCATTTTGCCAGCACAAGTCACATCTATTGTGTATGCTAAAGACTGTTGTTGTTGTTACATCCATTTTCCATTAGGCTATTGACCTTTTTCCATTTACTAATGCACATGCATAAAATTGGGCACCACATTCCTCAAATACATTCAAAGCCAATTGAAGGTGGGCGAAGCATTAAACTCTATAGACTTTCATTTTTTTTACACCTGACTTTTTATATATATATATACAGTATATA
>JBBPBX010004345.1:0-12114 GCA_038048925.1 Garcialebias charrua | reverse complement strand
ACACACATACACAGTATACATACATACACACACACACACACACACAAGTCCCTCGCTACTTCACATTTTAACTTTCGCGGACTCACTCTTTCGTTGTTTTTCAATGATTGTCAACTTGTCAATGACGGTCAAGTCGCAAATTATCCTGAACCTCAATTATCCGCACGCACATCAACCTGGACGGGGCGGTGGCCTTCGTTGCTGCAGGGTACGTCTGCCGAACCGTAATCAAACCCGAACTGAACTGAGCTGCTGTTCTGGAGAGCTGGTGAGGAAAATTTTCCAGTACTGTACAGTACATTTACCGTACATGTGTTGTTAAAATTATGTGGGTTTAAGGGATTACAACTTTGCAAGAGTGTGGGAAGAGTTTACAAAGCCTTAAAATATTGACCCATTGCAACTACGTCACATATGCAAGCGAATCACGTCGAGACGCCATGACAGATGTCAGAAGTGAAGGATGGCTGCGGTTGAACAGAGCGACAGCGATTGTTTTCCTAGCTTGTTTTTGCCATGGCTTCCTGTTCTACTACGTGTTCTAGTCGAGCTAAGTTATCTGTGGAAGTAAGTGATAAGCAATATTTACCGTTACGTGGATGTTTTTTTTGTGTGTGTGCGTTAATGGTGTTAAAGTCTGTTTTCTTCTAGAGCTAAGTAGGAAAGCTAGCCGGCTGTAGTTAGCATGTAGCATCGTGCAGCTTCTCATCACAATAGATATCGGGATATGCATTTTATGCCATATCGCACATCCCAGTCAAATGTTAAGATACAGAGTAGGGCCAGAGTGGGACCGGCCAATTTCCACGAATTCCGGGACCAATTTCCGCAAATAAACTGATGGTTGCCAGTCCTTACGGTTGATGGCTGCCATCCATCATTGTCTTCGGTCCTCAACAAAAGGTATGCAATAAAAGGACAAGTTTGATTTCTTTCCTTGTCTGTTTGAGCACCTTATGACTATTTTACGGGCAAATCGACAGAAAAACAAGGATATTAGGCAACCAACTGGTTGAGTTTTGACTAGCTACACAGGAGTGGAGGCAGTTGTATTGACGTCCATCATGGTGGACTGGACCGTTTTCCTAAGAGCGTAACGTCACGTGCAAAGGGTCAATATATAAATACTAAAAAATATACTGTATAGCATTCCTACTTCATGGTTTTTCACCTATGGTGGTGTGTGGACTGTAACACCCGCGATAATCAAGGGACTACTGTACAACAGTATTTATAAATTAGTTGTGGTATTTTACGCGGTGATGAAAAATGTCCTAAGTGAGAAACACAATGACTGCAGCTACAGGTATATACAGTACACTGTTTAGACTAGGCATTTAAAAGAACGGGAAATAGGCGCGAGACCAAAACGCATCGCAAAACACCGACTTGGAGCATGCACGACACGTTGGTATCTGTAGCAGTTTAATCAGTAATAGACAAGTCATGAACTTTTGTACTGGAAGACAATACAAACTCCACACAAAAGTTGCAGCCTGGTTTCAAACCTGCAACACTCTGGCTGCGAGGCAACATGTCCAACCACCACACCACCAAACAACTGTTTAGATAAATTTATATTTTTAACTCTACAGGATATAATAAACCAGGCAGACACATGCTTTTCACTAATAAAAACAAAGAACTCTCTTCTTACACCATGATATAAAATGTATGCAACCTTAAATGATCCTAGACAGATGACCACCACAGCACGCTGATAAGGCGGATAAAAGGAGATTAGCTGGTAATCTGTGTCAGGATGAAGATGAAAACAGGTCGAGAGTCGCTCCATTGACAAAACAGTCAGCGACACCGTTCAGGCTTTTTGTGAATGGCAGCCAGGCTTGTGACTTCTGTCAAACAAATCTATCCCCCACAGCTCAGACACACACTATCTGCTCTTACTGACAAACTCCCTCTGTCGTTTCCTTTTTTTTTTTTTATTAAAGTTTACCCCGGTGTGACTGAAAGGACGCCGTCGTGTCCTCGTTTCTCGGGTTCATTCATGAAAAAGCCGCAGCTCTTTTTCCTGAAGGAGCAACAACATGGCGGGCGGCTGCGTTTAATGACAACTCGGATAAAACAGCCTCGTGTGGAGTTCAACCGCCTCTGGAGCAAAAAACACCAAAAATAAAACTAATCGAAAAACATTTTTAAGCCAACAGTTGAAATGTGGGGTCGTTTACGCAAAAAAAAGATCAACTTTAGTTTGTAGATGTAGATGAATTAGTTTTCTTTAAACGCAAAGCCCCCGAAGAAGCTCATTTTTTTTATAAACGCAAAGCCCCCGAAGAAGCTCATTTTTTTAAAAAAAAAATGGCGATTTAACCGAGTGGAATTAAACACTCGGGTTTGGAGAGGGAGAACCCTTCACCTCTTCCTCCTGGGAGCTCACCTTCCAGGTAGAACGCCTTGCAGCCGTCGTCCCGGAGCTTGTGCAGGAGCAGCCCCATCACGGAGCTCCCCAGCCCGGACTCCTCCGCCTCGTCGTACAGGAGCACCACGTCCGTCCTGCAGCGCTTCACGAACTTCTCCTTGTCCTCGTTGTTGGGGATGATGGAGCGGATGGGGAGGTTGCCCTTCTTCAGCCTGCGCAGCATGAGGCCCGGGATGGCCAGGTTGATGGCGGACTCGATGTGCGAGCACTCGAACAGCTCGTGGGCTCTGCAGTCCAGCAGCAGCAGCGAGGAGCGGGACTCCAGCTCCTCCTGCAGCCACTCCGCGCTCTTACTCGACATCCTCGCCGGAGGAGGAGGACTTCTCATCGGGGAGACGTTAATCCACCTGCCCCTCGTCGCGGCATGACAACACAACTAAATCAGGAATAATAAATAAAAAAAGGAGCAAAAATCACGGAGCTCAACTTCGCCTCCCGCGGTCACCTCCTCCTCCTCCACCGCTCCTCCTGCGGGCGCGACGCACATCCAACACACACAAACGGCTCGAACACGCACAGGTTTCTTTCAGACTCGGTCCAGTCCATCGACGTCCATCGGGTCAAAACCTGAAGGCGGAAAAAGCCGAGCGGCCCCGAGGAGCTCTCTCTCACGCGCTAACTTCCGCTGAGCGGCTGCTCGTGAAGCCCACGGTGGTGGCGGGTGTTGTGGTCGGACATGCTGGCCTCTGGTTGATCACTTCCTCTGGATGCTTTAAAGACGGTCTGCAGGCGGAGGAGAGGAGGAGGAGCTGAGGAGCTTAAAGGCGCAGAGATGCTCCATTCATCACACAGTAATTCATAGACACCGTCAACAAATAATAATAATAATAATAATAATGAATTCAATTTATAACGCACTTTTCATTAATGAAAATCTCAAAGTGCTACAAAGTGCAACAGAATTAAATGTCAATAAAACAAGTAATAAAACAAGTAAAATCAATAACAGTATCAACTAAGATCAAAGATAGAATCATGAGGAGGCAGAGTATGCTTGGTTAAAAAGAAAGGTCTTCAAGCCGCTCTTAAAGTCAACCAGTGACTGTGGAGCTCTTAGGCAGTCAGGAAGAGAGTTCCACAGGCGGGGGGCAGCCACACTGAAAGCCCGGTCTCCCATGGTCCTTAATTTGGTTCTCGGAATGTCCTTTTTTTATGAGGACAT
Source organism: Garcialebias charrua (assembly GCA_038048925.1). NCBI lineage: Eukaryota > Metazoa > Chordata > Actinopteri > Cyprinodontiformes > Rivulidae > Garcialebias > Garcialebias charrua. Next base: position 8,512 of record JBBPBX010004345.1, on the reverse strand, counting down.
GCTGGTCAGAGCAGCTACTACCCCGAAAAATTGTGTCCAGTTTCATTACTTTTTGTCTGTCTAAGCCAGGGGTCTGCAACCTGTGGCTCTAGAGCCACATGTGGCTCTGGTTCCTCCACAGCGGCTCTTTCAAGCTTTGACCACTTCCGGCCGGCCGTGGTGTAGTGGTAATGGCAGTCGTCCCCCGATCGGAAGGTTGGCGGTTCGAATCCCAGTCCCCCACACCATGTGTTGTTGTGTCCTTGGGCAATACACTTAACCCCGAGTTGCTCCCGGTAGGACTGGAAAGCGCCTTGCATGGTAGTCTGCCGCTACCGGTGTATGAATGTGTGTAGTACAGGGGTGTAGTACTTTGAGATTTTCTCACTAATGAAAAGTGCGCTATAAATTGAATTCATTATTATTATTATTATTGACCAAAACTAACATAAAACTAAATTTTATTTGTTGTTATATGCTGGTGAAGATTCTCAGTCATCCAGGACATGATAAAATCAAAAAAAGGTGTTCAATAAGAAACAACTGGACTTTATTTGTAACAGAAGACGTTTCGCCCTTCATCCAAAAGGCTTTCTCAATACAGTAGACTATATGCCACGGGGGGTCATGACGTACTTCCGGTAAAATGCAACCCACATCCGCCACTTCCGGTTTCTATCCACTGCTGTTGTTGTTAGCTCCTAGTAGCAAACCATGACAACGACCCGAAACGGGAAGCGGCTGCGAGCTACCGGCACTACAAGTGAGTTCCATTGTGTCCGCCCACCGGTGGGTACAGCTGTTCCGTTCCCCCGCTGAGGGGGGGTTTGGGCGACAATGGATCGCGGCTATCCGAAGGGGTAACGTCGCTATTGATTTATATAGATTTCTATGTGTATAGAGTTATTATTGGTGTGTATGTAGATGTTTTATTACAGGTAGTCCCGATTTACGAGCGCTCTTACATACGAGGTTCCGGACTTACGAGCTGGCGAACGAGCAGTAAATTTGTAAAGAACATACAAAAAATACAGCACTTTTATGTGTTTTTAGATGAAAGTGTGTTAGCTAACCGTTTGGAAACAAGTTTCTGAGCATGTTCATGAACTAGTATGAACATTTGTGATGAAAAACGAGTGTTCGTAGTAGCGCTAGCATAAATTTTCCGACTTACGACCAAAAATCCGGACTTACGAGAACACGTGTTTCGTGTTCCGACGTACGAGATTTTCATCTTACGAGATACTCGTAGTAGCGGAACTCGCTCGTAAGTCGGGGACCACCTGTAATTGTATTTACTCATTTATGTTCGAGTCATTCCCGCTAACCGGAAGTGCGCCGTCTGGGTAATGACTGCGGAAGTGCTGGAACGGGAGACCGTGGCATATACCGTAGCCTATTCGAATTGAGAAAGCCTTTTGGATGAAGGGCGAAACGTCTTCTGCTACAAATAAAGTCCAGTTGTTTCTTATTGAACACCTTTTTTTGATTTGTTGTTATACCAACAACAAAAAAGGATTACTGGTAGTTTAAGCCATTTTCCTGTAATTTATTTTGCAAATATTTGAATACTGGAACAAGTACAAGGAGTAAAGCGTACCCACTTTATGCTTTGTTTCTATACTTAATTAATTTTTCCACAATTAAAAATATTACCTAGGTCTGCATAGTTCATAGCTTTTATTCATTAAAAAAACCTCTCTTTAAAATAATCTGGTTTTTTTCATGTCTTAAATTGTAAAAATATAAATTATTAGTTATTTTATATTTATAATGTCACCCCTAGTGGCCACAAAAGCTCCTTCCAACAAACCTAAAGTGGCCCATGGGCCACCAGTTGATAACCACAGTTGTAGCATGTTGTTGCGGCTCTGAACACTTAATTTAGTGAACAAAGGCGTAAAATGGCTCTTTTGATTGTAAAGGTTGCAGACCCCTGGTCTAAGCAGATCTCACTTGTAAATGAGTCTTCTTGGCTCATTGGGACTTACCTGTCTAAATAAAGGTGTCGTGTAATTGAATGAATGGAAAAAAAAAACCTCCAACATCAGTTTTCATCCATCCATTATCTCTTACCCACTTCTTCCATTTTGGGTCACGGCGGTCACCGGTGCCCATGTCCAGCAATCACTGTATGAAGGGCGGGGTACACCCTGGACGGGTCGCAAGTCCATCACAGAGAGAGACAAATGAGACAAACATTCACTCTCACTCACGCCTAGGGACAATTAGTCACCAATCAGCCTAACATGCATGTTTTTGCTCTGTGGGAGGAAACCGGAGTACCCGGAGAAAACCCACACATGCACGGAGAGAACATGCAAACTCCACCGCACCGAGAAAGGCCCCTGGACTGGGATTTGAACCAGGGACCTGCTCGCTGAGAGGCAGCAGCTCTACCAGTATAAACATGCACATATAAATAACATTATCCATCTAAGGAGCCATTTGAGTTTTCACTTCATCACAGTCTCCCATCCTAAGCGAGCACAGAGGCAACAGTGGAAAGGGAAAACTCCCTTGTGAGGAAGAACCCTCCAGCAGAACCAGGCTCTGGACAAGTGGCCATCTGCTTGGCGGAGTTTGAGAAGAACAGGAAGGAGAAGACGAACACACAATGACAGGTCCAGGATGGAGGCCAGTGGTATAGTCTACGCCGATACGGTATAGGGAGTATACCCATTAGAAAAGCTTAAGAATTTCAGTATACCCGCTTAAAAGTGCCAAAAGATACATGACCTATCATTGGGCATGTGTCATTGATATGCAGTTAAACACTTCTGTAACAATCTATCTGTATTCAGTGCTTGTTTATTACATTCGCTTATCCACCAAATTATTAATTATTACTTCTGTACTTAATACTTGAATATGTTTTGCTTTGATGCAGTTTCATAAATGCTATGATGTTTTTAATACAAAGCTAACTGTTGTACAAAGTTTGTTGAACTGAAATATAAGCATCAGAGAAATTTGGAAATGTTCAATATGCTTAAAAATCAAAATAAATTGATGATTGCAGTGTACTAGCTGGTGAACTTTGGGTTTTAAGCACAGTATACCCACTACAAAAATGTAGGCTACACCACTGATGGAGACTATCATGTTTTCTCTAGGAGGGGGGAAAAAGGACAGAAATCACATGTTAAGAAAGAATAATTACAAATACAAGCCATTCATTTGTATGCATTTGTAACTGTTCATTTGATGAAATGAGGTTAATTTGTACTCCATCTAAGGTTATAGCAGGTTATAGGACAGGAAAACAAACTGACTAGCTATAGGATTTATCAAAAAGGAAAGTCTTAAGTCCAGTCTTAAAACTGGACAATGTGTCAGCCTTACAGACAGAAACTGGAAGTTGGTTCCACAAGAGAAGAGCCTGCAAGATCTTCCTCCCATTCTGCTTTTGGAAACGTCATGCAAGTAAGCCTGCAGCCTGAGAGCGGAGTGTTCTTTTAGGAAAATATGGAACAATAATATCTCAAATATAAGATGGAGCTAGGTTGTTGAGAGCTTTGTAGGTTAGAAGTAGGATTTTGAATTACCGGTACTTGTATATTCTGAAGTTGACAGGGAGCCCGTGGAGAAAAGCTAAAACTGGAGATACATGATCTCTCCTACTAACTCCAGTTAAGACTCTAGCAGCAGCATTTTGGATCAACTGAAGACTTTTTAAAGAAGTATTTGGACACCCAGATAACAAACCATTGCAATAGTCCAGTCTAGATGTGACAAATGCATGAACCAGTTTTTCTGCATTGTTTTTAGATAAGATGTTTCTCATTTTAGCAATATTACGCAGGTGGAAGAAGGCGGTTCTAACATTTTTAATATGGGGGATAAAAGACATGTCCTGATCAAAAATAACACCAAGATTTTTAACATTAGAGCTGGAGGCCGAATTGATGCCATCCAAGGAGGGCGAAAGACTGAACAAATTATTCCTAAAATGCACATGGTCCAAAAACCAAACCTCAGTCTTTCTTGTCTGAGTTTAAAAGCAGAAAATTAGGGTCATCCAGGTTTTTACGTCTTTAAGACATGCCTGTAGTCTAAGTAACTAATTGATTCATTGGGTTTCATGGACAAATATAGTTGTGTATCATCAGCATAACAATGAAAATTTATCCCATGCTGTTTAATACATTTAACTAATGGAAGCATATAGTGTACAAGGTAAAGTGTATTGGCCCAAGCACCGAACCCTGAGGAACTCCATGACTAACTTTGGTGTAAGAAGAAGAGTCATTATTTACATTTAAAAACTGGAATCTATCAGATAAATATGATTTAAACCAATTTAGAGCTGTTCCTGTAATTCCAATATCATATTCAAGTCTCTAGTAGAATATTGTGATCAACTGCAACACTGAGGTTTAACAGGACCTCAACCATTATGAAACGGAACCGGAAGAATTTTCTGAGAAGCTAAACAAACAACAAAGAAACAATAAAATAATTTTGTTGAGTAAACTGTGCAAGAAAGAGAGGCAAGACGAAATGTCAAAGATGCTTCCAGGAGGCTCATTATGGTCACCATGGTAACCACACAGCATGTCCCTTCCTGTCAGTATAGTAAACGTAGAAGAGGCAAAGAGAAAAACAAAACTAGAGAAATAAATTTTCTGTAAAAAAATAAATAAAAAAAGCTGTGTCAATGCTGAAACTGATATGAAGCTATCAAAATCAGGATTAAAATTTAAGCTAAAAGCTAAAGTAAACAAAACTGGTTAAAAGACAAAGGTAACAAAACACTAGCAAAAAGCTAAAAATAGTCTAGGATGCTAAAGGGTAAAGTACCAAAATGCCACCTAATAGAAGCAAAAAGTTAAAGAATTTAAGGAGCAAGACGAAAAAGCTAAACATAGAAAAGGTTTACCGGTATCTAGAAGCTAAAGTGGCAAAAGAGTAGCTAAATGCTAAAAGCAGCAAATGATGTTAAAAGCTAAAAGTAATGAGGTTAAATAAATGATTAAAAAATGCCAGCTAAAAGTAGCAAGAAGCTAAAAAGGCTAGCAAAATCTAAAAATTGTCAAGGATGCTAAATATTTGTAAAAGGTACATAAATGTTAGTTAAAAGCAGCAAAAGGTTAGCTAATAGCTTAAAGTAGCTATAGACTAGAACAAAGGTAGTTAAAAGCCCAAAAGTAAGAAATGGTTACGGAAAAGCTCAATGTAAAAAAAAAAGACTAAATAAATGCTAAATAAATGTCAAATATTTGTTTCAAAATAGACTAATTCAGTTTAAATGCACATATTTCACAGTGATGAATGTGTTGTACTTCTATGAGAATATTTTAAGGATTTTTTTTCCTATTCTGAGTCTTGTTCATATAATCATTTAAAAATACAGCTTTTTTTTTTTTTACAATAAATTCTATTAAAAGGGAAAACATAGCAATACTCTGATCCCAATATTTGCTTTTCTTTAGCCTTTTCATAACCTTCACTCCACACACCCACACATACTCCTCCACATATTACACTCATAAATACATTACTGTGGTCCTCTACATGGATGGAAGTAAACATGTAACAAAATGACAGCTTTTATTGTGAGACTAAATCAATAGGCAAAATATATATATATGTTTATGTTTATTAAATTTGTTCATTTTTTTTTACAAAAGAAACAATACAAGACAATCTCATAAATGATAGTGTACAAAATATAAAAAAATGAAAGGTAGCAGAAAGAAGAATAAATCTTATTATATCTGCCCCTTACTTCCAACAATCAGATTAAACAACAATAATCAACCATGTAAACAATAATAATCTTCAACCAACTTTTTCCAACAATCAGATTAAACAATAATAATCTTCAACCAACAGTACAAAATGACTAACTCTTTCTAATTTTCTAACTAATACAATACACATTACGCTATTTCATATATTTTTTTAACACATTTGTTTTGATCATTTTTTAAATGTAAACATTGACTTGGCATTTTTAACTACATTCTCCAAGCCATTCCATAATCTAATTCCCTGGATTGAGGTAGAACGTCCCTTCAAACTAGTTCTGAATTGTGGTTTTACAAACAACTCTGTCCCCTTAAGATTATAACAACTTTGTCTTTTAACAAAATGCATTTGGATATTTAAAGGTAATGCATTATTTTGAGCCCTATACATAACTGATAAAATATTATAGTCTACCAAATCATGGAACTTCAATAACTTCAGTTGATAAAATAATGTACTTGATGGATGACGGTAATGTTTTCTAGTGATAATTCTTACAGCTCTTTTCTGTAATACAAAAATAGGCTTTGTGATTGTTTTACACGCATTCCCCCAAACATCAATACAATAGATTAAGTGTGGAACAATGATTGTGTTATACAACAAATACAGAGCTTTATCATTCAATAGGTCTCTGACTTTGTACAGTACTGCAATCGATTTAGCTATTTTTATTCTTACAGAATTTATGTGTTGTTTCCATGTCAGTTTGTCATCAATGATAACACCCAAAAACTTCACCTCACTCACTCTACAAATCTCAACATCCTCAATTTTGAGTGGAACATCAACAGTTTTCTTTTTATTACCGAATATCATGTAATTAGTTTTTTCTAGATTTAATGATAATTTATTTATTTTAAACCAAGTTTGTATCTTGACAAATTCTGTCTTTATCAATTCCAACATTTGTTCTATATCTTCACCTAAACAGAAAAAAGTGGTATCATCAGCAAAAAGTACACATTTAAGGAGTCCTGACACATTTACCAAGTCATTCACATATAAAATAAAAAGCTTTGGTCCAAGTACAGAGCCTTGGGGAACTCCACATGTGATATTACAGAGGTCAGATCTTACATCATTTATTTGTACAAATTGTTTCCTATCTTTTAGTAGATACCCACTGTAATGCTGGTCCTCTAATACCATTGTTATAAATTCCCCAGTATTTATGCATTGTTTTTGTTCAGGCATATTGTTAGACAGCTAATATGTATTTTTTACATTAGACAGCTAATTCGTGTTTTTACGTCAGGCATCTTGTTAGACAGCTAAGGGGTCCTTGGGGATAAATACTGTAGAGCTGAGAGAGCCGTTGGTTTTATAGCCGTTGATGTTTTCTATCGTTGATGCCTGTCTGCGTTTGTGACAAAGGTGAGCTTAATGCACTTTAATGAGCGCTAATTTCTTCTTTTCATATATAAATGGGGTGGCGATTTTGGCGCAAATATGAGACAGCCCAAAGAAATGTTTATTTCATGTTTAAGGTTCTGTCTTGTTGTAATATTAAGGGTAAGCTAAGCTATTTGTTAGCATGTTCTCATTTTAGCCGTTTTCTGTTATTTCAGATACCAGACAGACAGAAAAAGGGACAGTTAATGCCAGTTACTTTCAGTTAGGAAGAATTTACAGCTCAGAAAAGGAAACTGCATGCTGTAAACGAACTGGTCAGTTAATTAAACTCCCAAAAAACACCATCTTGCTGTGTCAGGACTCACTCTCTGATCGGAGTGTCTGTGTGGATGAAGTGCTCCAGCTAAACTCCTCAAAAATCATCATACAGTCCTAACTCTCCATAACATTTGGTCCTTCTGAGCCGCATTACTTCACTCATATCAGCAAAATGGACACATCAAGATTAACAGAACGGCCACGACAGCTACCAGCTCACCTCCAGGACTACCAAGTTAGCCTTCCTCAGTCGCTAATGTCTTATGCTGCCCCTCATCAGGATGACAATCTAAGTGCCAGTGCACAGCAGCTGCACACTGTAAGATCTAATTAGTTGACCTTACTTAAAAAAAGTACGCAAACTCGTTGCCTCAAAAAAATTAAGCAAAGTAGTCTTAAGATTAGTGAGTAAGAAAAGCTAATCTTTTTTAAGTTTGCAGTACTAAATCAAGTAGTACAACTGATACAAAAAAAGTAAGTTCAGATAACTCATTAGTCATGCTTAGTGTTAACTTATTTTTTTTAATTTGTGTGGACTGATGTAAATTTAACCCCACTTAGAATTACTAAATACCTACAACTTACTACCAACTCATTTTTTTTTCAGTTAAATTAAATAAATAAATTTCCTAAATGGGTACTTGGTCCTTCCCCTCTCTGTAATTTCCTAGCTATTTTTGCTGTTAAAGGAGCTGTGTGTAACTTTTCTAACAATATATTTTTTAACATATTTCTTCACTCTGTCACGACCTCCTGACATACTGATTTTAGACAAGTAATCTCTGAAAAAAACTTGTCCCCTTGCTTCTCTAAAAGCATTTCTAAAAAGCCAAGGTGACACGCCGTTAACCAGCCAATAAAAACAGAGCTTGAATTTGAATTTTAACAGAGCAAGGGTAACAGAGCCATATTTGGCTCTGAGGGGGAGGGACCAGAAACGTGTCTCTGTTCAAAATTTTCCTAAGTTCCAGCGTGTTCCAGAAATTACATACTGAACCTTTAAATAAAAGGTAAACACACCACAAACATATACTTAAAATTCAGCTGCAATAAAACATTTATTAAATAACTGCATCCTTGACAGTCCAAGAGTGAACAATAACAT
>JBBPBX010004344.1:0-67184 GCA_038048925.1 Garcialebias charrua | reverse complement strand
AAAATTTACAGCATTGAAATTCATAGTTAATTAAATAAAACTTTTGGGTGTCGTTATTGATGAGAAGCTGACATGGAAATCTCATGGAAATTACTTAAGAATAAAAATAACAATCAATTACATTATTGTATAAAGTAAAATAGTTTTTGAATGACAAAGTTTTGAATATATTGTATAATGTAATGATTGTTCCATATTTAATCTGTTGTATTGAAGTTTGGGGAAAAGCATGCAAAACTTTGTAAGAATTATTATTAGGAAGTGCTATGGTCACCCAACAAATATATTATTTCATCAATTGAAATTATTAAAATGTTATGATTTGGTTGAACATAGTATTTTACAAGTCATGTATAAAACTAAAAAAAATATTACCCCCAAATATTCAATTACATTTTGTTTAAAAAGTTATTAAACCCTGAAGGGAATGTAAATGTTTGTAAAATCTTCATTTAGAACTAGTGTGAAGGAGCTGAGTTGTAAATCAGGAAACAGGATTGTGTTGACTTGATATCATCATAAACATTTATAAAACTATTTATATGTTTTAAAAGATGATTAAATCAAAGTTGTTGGGAAGGTGTGGTGCAGGTGAAGTGAAGGTTGTTGTTTGTAGTTATTTTGTATTTTTTAAACAAGGGGCAGATATTATAACACTATTTTCGTCTTTCTGCACCTTTTCATTCAGTGTTTTTCTTTCTTTTTATTCTGATGAATCTGTTTTATTTTCAATTAAAAAAAACATGTCGCGCTGGGGCTGTTTGTTTACGTCGTAGTTTCAGGGAAACGTTGGCTCAAACTTTATTCTTCATCTTCTGACTCTCATCATATTCTATCGAGTGGAAACTCTTCAGATTAAACAAGTAGATGTTTCCACAGCTAGTTAGAACGACTCCGTCACGTTTTGAAAAATAAAGAAACCGAGTAAGACTCGCTGCAGATGAGACCTGCAGTTTAACAAAACCGAACTACGTCCACACCGACGAATTAGTCTTTCCTCTCATCAGTGATGTCGTCTGCTTTCTCTTCGCTTGTGAAACTTTGTTCAGTCACATTCTGACGGTCATGAGCACTCGTTTTGAAGCGAAAACAACACGCTTTGGAGACTAGCTTAGCTTTTAGCCTGCTACCGCTAACGTCTGCTGCTGGAGTGAGCGCTGCGTAACAACGACGTCACCACGCACGTTTTGTGTCACAGCCTTTTCTGTCCGGGCGCGTTGTTGAAGCAGCCGCTTCAACCCGAACAGAAAGAGAAAAACGTCAGTGAAAAGTTGTAAAATCCTATCGAAATATCGAAAATATGCTTAAACTTCATATCATCGTTATTGAATAAAAGTATATCGCGATATTTATCGTTACTGAATTATCGTCCAGCATTAGTTTTAGCCATGTGGATGGTTTTAGCCTCATGCCATGAAGACCGGTCAATAAAAAACACAAGGCCATAAGAAACAAAATCTAAACTATAATTTTCATAATTTCAGTGATTGTGCCCTTTTAATAAACACGTGTGAAAGTAAAACTACCGTTTACCTACGGAAAGCTGGAGTGACAGAAAATGGATGGAAATGGTGACGGTTATGGAAGATCTGTTTGGGATGGAGAGGCCGGTCAGTTTTAATGTATTTCTGCTCAGATCTGTTGAATAAAGTACGATATTTAGTAGGGCTGTAGTGATACAATAATCTCACGATACGATACACAATATTCTGCTCACAATACGATATATATTGCGATATTCCACAAACTATACAATTCAATACACTTGTGGTTTTCTGAAAGATTTTAGTGGGACAGAGTGATATTGGTGACATTTTGTGATTGTTATAGACTTGTATTGAATTAATTTAACTGAAAACTGATTAAAAGCACCATCTACACAATACCTGGCTCTGGACATGGACACAGACTTAAAGTCAACAGCTGGACAAAATGAATCAAAGAAGTGGTGAGAAAACGTGTTTCTTTTAATTGAAACAGTAAAAACTGTAGCTTACATGCATTTGTAAAGTAAATAAAGTGCACCAAGTGCCCTGCTCTGAATAGTTTTTAACACTTGTGTGACACAGCTTGCAGACCGCTAGAGTTTTATCCATAAAGTCGCTATCCTTCTTCTTTTTGAAGCCAAAGTGCGCCCACACATCTGCTTTAAAGCAAGAGGGTACTGGAACGATATTCGCTGCCATTACACTGCCCACACTTCTTCTGTGTAAATCAAGTATCTACTAGGCGGGTAACTTGGCATAAATGCTCTACAGCGACACTAGTGGCTGGATGACCTAATCACTCTCCCGGCGAAGCAAGCAGTGAGTGAGCAGGGGGACAGTTGGATGTTACGATACTTGCGGATGAATATCAATTTTTTTTCTAGGAAAGAAAAAAATCAATATATATATATCGCAAAATCGATATTATTACACAGCCCTAATATTTAGATAGAGATGGGTTGAAACTGTAAGCGTGGCACTCTCCCGTCCTGCTTGATCCCTGGCATTTATTTATTCTCGTCTTGTCAGGGTCTTTAAAAGTCTCAGATGTAATAAACAAGTCCAGACTTTCTGTTTTAGATGGGTCTTAAATTCATACGCTGGTTCAACCATTGCTGCTTCTTCATTTGTTTGTTGTGTGTTTTTAGATGATTTCAGATGTTTTGTTGTGTGTTTTTAGATGATTTCAGATGTTATTATTACTCTATAACAAAACTCAAAGTCCCATCATGCCCCATGCCTGTCAGAAGAAATGCATTAAAAAATTATCAGCCTTTATTGTGAAAGAATCTGGCTGCACTGTTCCTGGAACTGGTCTTTTTTTATTTTTTTCTTCTTTTTTTATAATTTGGAATTCGTTCGAATTAGAAAAGTAAGAGTGGGGGGAGTGGTGGCGCAGAGGTTAGAGACAGTGGGCGTGTGATCGGAAGATTGCCGGTTCAAGCCCCAGTACGTACTGACAACATCAATCGTTATCGTTATTGAATTATCGTTCAGCACTACGCCATCATCGTTACTGCAGACTCTTTTTGGCTCAGATGTGGTGACAACTTCCTGTGCCTTTCTCAACACAGGTCCAGTTTGTGACAGTGGTTGGTGTTGGGGTGTTTGCGAGGAGGAAGCAACAAAATAAAGGCTTGTTTGTTTGTGTGTTATGAGTGTGAAGAGTGGGGACTCGATGTAGTTTCAGAGTAAAATTGAGACTTCACGGTTTGTGCTCCGTTCAACACGCACGGAGACAAACTAATCATAAACATAATAAAAGGCACCGCGTGCACATCGCCCGCTGAGTTTTAGACTTTATCAAAAGTCAAAGTCAACTTTATTGTCAGAACTGCAATATGTACAGGACATACACAGGACCGAAATTGCGTTTCTCTCAGTCCCTCGGTGCAACAGTAACCATCTAAACACTAAACACTAAAACATTTAATAAACATAAGCATAAAATAGTAAAAGTGTAACACTGTCCTGAGTTTTTTCATAATAGTATAAAAGTATGAAAATTTACACCAACACTGAAACACCAAACACCCAATGAACATAAGCATAAAATGAAATAATAAAAGTGTAATACTGTCCTGAGTTTTTACATAGTAGTATAAAAAGTATAAAAAGTATATCTATAAAATAAACTGAAGGTTCTAGCATTGACATTTGCAAAGAGTGGCACAGCAGCATATAAGTTAATGTACACAGTATATGTATGAGGTAGTTGATGTTGGTATAGAGGCAAAGTGGCATATGCAGTGAGGCACATAAGGCACATTTGGCATCCTTAGATAAGGCTAGTCAGAGAATGCTGTATATGTATCTGCAGTAGTGTAGATAAAAAGTAGTGTAAATGTAAACAGTAGTAATAAATGTAAAGCAGTAGTAATAAATGTAAACCATATTAATAAATGTAAACAGTGAATGTAAACAGTAGTATGACTATAGGCAGTAATGTAATACAAACATTAGTGCAAATATGAGAAGTAGTGCAAACTGAGTGAGCACATGACCATAGGCAGTAATGTAATACAAACATTAGAGCAAATATGAGAAGTAGTGCAAACTGAATGAGCACATGACCGAGAGTTTAGTGAATAACCCGTTTGATGACACAGGGTCCAGTGTTAAAAACTTTGTGTTGAGTGGTAATGTGTGAGAAAGTTTTTTGTGTTAAGGCAGTTCAAATGGGAGGGGAGGCAGAGCAGGCAGAGTGTTTAGCATCCTGACTGCCTGATGAACAGAGCTGTCTCTCATGCTACTTCCCCACCGCACGCATCTCGCGCAGCCGAAGCAGCCACTTTACATTGAAGTCTATGGGGACGCGAATCTTGGAGCAGCGGGTCGTGTCGCGGCGCATCCACAGCATACAAGCAGCGCGAAAGTGAGCAGCAGCTGTTTCCTATGCTACTTCCCCACCGCACGCATCTCGCGCAGCCGAAACAGCCATTTTACATTGAAGTCTATGGGGACGCGAATCTTGGAGCAGCGGGTCGTGTCGCGGCGCATCCACAGCATGCAAGCAGCGCGAAAGTGAGCAGCAGCTGTTTTCTACTCCAGCATCGCATCCGAGCAGCGACTGTGCTGCTCGGATGCCTTGCTGTGGAAGCACGCCATTCCATGCTTCCACAGCTAGATTCAGCTCGCTGCCCAGCAGCAAACAATCAGGACCAATCAGGAGAGACTCTGCCATGTGATCACGCCACGACGACGGGACGGAATTAGGTGGGCACCGTGCGAAACGTTTAACAGATGAAAAAAATCCCGCGGTAAACATGAAGGAGAAACTTACAGCAGGTCGTCAAACTGGGCGCGGGTGACACGGAAGTACAGCTGAAAGCGCTCCTCGTCTGCGCGCAGCTCTTGGATCATCAGATGGTGAAATTCACTGAATTCATGACGCCTCTCATGTGGGGTGAATCCAGAATCGTCGTTGTGCACGGCGTCTGCGTGTTGCTGCTTTGTAGATTAAGTACAACAAGGCAATTCTTCGTATTGCGTCTGCCACTTTTCTGAGACCGGAAATAAACAAACACCGGAGCGGAAGAGGAGGACCAACACGCTCCTCCCACTGCAGACGCGTTAGATGAGGACAGTCATCTGTTGACAAGCAGCCAGTACAGTGCATTTGGAGATTTTTGGAAGCGCAATATGCTTTAGGTGAGGATGAGGCATCAGTCTGCTGGTTCGAGCCTGGAGACTCCTCAGTCTCCTCCCTGATGGCAGCAGTCTGAAGCAGCTGTGTAGTGGGTGTGTGGGATCACCTGCCATGCAGAGGGCTTTCCGAGTGAGGCGTTTGCTGTGTAAGTCCTGCAGTGAGGGCAAGGAGGTGCCGACGATCTTCTCAGCTGCTTTCACGATGCGCTGGAGGCTCTTGCGGCAGGATGCAGTGCATGCACCAAACCACACCATGATGCAGCTGGTCAGGACACTTTCTATGGCACCTCTGTAGAAGGTGCACATGAAGGAAGGTCATCATCGAGCGTTTGAGTTACCGTGACTGTAACATTATGCACCTTCGGCTGCTTTGTGAGCTCTTGCTTTCAAAATATGTGTAAATCATTATCAGCTACTACTACATCAAATTTGAGCTCGATCTATGAAAATCGCTGGGCCGTAGCCATTTGTGTGCACCAAGGTCGATTAGCTGCGGTGGCCATCTTGAATTGGGTTTACTCCAGATGATTGCTGATGATTACTTAATGCAAAGTTTAATTAAATCCTTCAAGTGCTTCATGAGCTATTTAGCCAACAGTTGAGCATTTTAATGAGCGTCTCCTGAACGAACCGTCCTCTGTCTCAGTGCGTTCAGCTCTCGCCCCCTCAGTTTGTAGGTGTCTGATTGTGCTACAGTGTTGGTGATAAAACCCACCGCAGCGCCGTCTGAGGCCGTGCCGATGGTTAAATACAGTCCTTGTTTCTGTCACAGAGTTCAAACAGTAAAGATGTGGAGATCGTCGAACGTGTCTGCGTCGTGCGCCGTCTCCATGGCTGCAGAGCTGACGGCGTTCAGCTTCTCGATTCCGCAGGCCTCTGTATTTTTGGAAACCACACTTCAGAGCTCCGCTGTCGTTCTGCACCCGAGTTCAGATTCTATAAAAATGTGGTCCGATTTAAAAAAATAAGCAGCAGAAACTTCATCTCAGTCCTGTCAGTTGAAGAGGACGTTTGTCTCACGCTTCAGGTTTTAGACGTGTTGTCTATACTGTATTTAGACCCTGGTGGGGTTTTGCGAAGATCGATCGTGACGTGAGAAAATGTATTTGTGCAACGTTGGTGTTAATGTTTCTGCAAAAGATTTAAAAACATGCAGAACTGAACTTTGCAAGCTTCCTGTTTCTTTTTGTTTAATTCAGCCGATCCAAATCTTTGGGGAAGTTTTTTTTGTTCAATGCAGAAGCAAGTAAACACACGGACATTGTTCAAATTTAAAAAATGAATAGATTTCTGTAAGGCTTCCTCTCTTTGCATGTGCAGTGTTGCACCTCAGAACTAGCAACATGTTCTTTTAAACTTTACCTGAATCAGGGAACACAAGTCATAATATTTTTCTTCTCTGAATAAAAGTCACCGAGTTTGTGTAAAAGTACATTTGTTCTCTTGTTTAAAGCAATGTAATCTAACGCTAATATTTAAAATAAAGCATAATTTATTTTGCCCTAAAGGGATTAATTTTATTTATTGTAACAAATAATCATTGGACTTTCTTTAACACCTTTAGTGTACAGTTTATCCAGATGAGCCGGAAACCTAAAATTACGAGGGAATTCATATATTAGTTATAAAATAAAATACAATTGGACATGTAAACCACTGAATTTATGCCAAGTATAGCTCATTTGTCTTTATTTGTTGTCAGTCTTGGAACGCTCAACAGAAAGTTTAGAGATAGTAAAACAGTTTTGTTTAATATTAATAAAATTCTTCAACTTTTCACAGAATGTTTTTAATTTGAACAGTCAGAATCAGAAAAGTGCTGTTCCTTTTCCCGTTCCTGACGTTTATTGCTTTCAGTTGACTGAAATGGGTAAAAAGGCTTTGGTTTGTTCTGCAGCTTTTGCATGGATATGCTGAATGACTACCGTATTCTCCGACGTATAAGTCACACCTTTTTGCCTACATTTCTAAGCCCTGCGACTTATAGGCCGGTGCGACTTATACGTCGATTTTTCCAATATTTTGGTCATAATTTGACTTTGGTCAAAAACTCCAAAAATGGTGCAGTACCAGTTTCGGCCGCTATGGGCGCTAAGAAACCCTTTACAGTACCTACACTGTTGACATCTGCCTGGTCCAAAAATGGTGCAGTGACACAGAAGATGAAGACTTCAATGGTTTTGAATAAATAAATAAAAACCATAAAATAAATACAGTATCTGTTTCTGTCATCATTTTAAACTGAGACACGTTTTTTACTGTAATGTCAGCTAATAAAAATATATTTTTATGTGTTTATCTTTAAAGATAAATGATGAAAGACACAAAATATACAAAAATTATGTTCATTTATTAATGAAAAGTTCAACTAAGACACATCAAACAAAATACTGTAGTTTTTATGTGATAATCTTGTCAAAAGTCCTTCCAAACAATTTGGCAGCCAGTCCAAAATAATGTTCATTTATTAATGAAAAGTTCAACTAAGACACATCAAACAAAATACTGTAGTTTTTATGTGATAATCTTGTCAAAAGTCCTTCCAAACAATTTGGCAGCCAGTCCAAAATAATGTTCATTTATTAATGAAAAGTTCAACTAAGACACATCAAACAAAATACTGTAGTTTTTATGTGATAATCTTGTCAAAAGTCCTTCCAAACAATTTGGCAGCCAGTCCATTTTGGGCAAAACACCAGTTCACGTGAGGTGCGACCTATAGGCCGGTGCGACTTATAGGCCGGTGCGACTTATACGTTGATTTTTCCATTTAATTGGGCATAATTAGGTTGGTGCGACTTATACTCCGGTGCGACTTATACGCCGACGAATACGGTAGAAACAAACTACAGTACCGGTGTTTCTTTGAGAGCTTTTTTTAAATCGATACCGAGAGGAGATTTGTGCTTAATTCTGTTACATGTACATTATTTTTAGTTTGCAGTAATGTATAAGAATGCATGGTAGTTCATATAATGTTTTGTAATTGCTGCTGCCTATCTTGGCCAGTACTCAGAAAAAGAGGTTTTTTAAATCTCAGTGGGGCTGTTCCTGGTAAATAAAGTTTTAATAATAATAAATAAAAAAAACTAGGGACACTATTTGTTTTTCTGCTTAATGTCTTCTCTCTGTGATCTGGACCATTATTTAAACAAGAGGTACTTAAACAGTACATGTCCGTGCTTTAAACTGTTTATTTTAAAATCTGAATGCACCCACTGGATTTGAATACATGTTCAGCTCTGGCAGGAAGCCAGCGTCTAAACGTTTGCAAGCCAAACAGTTAGGTTAAAAAAATGCAAAACAAAATCAACAGGTCAGATCATTTTTACATCTGTAGCCGCCCCCACCTTTATGGTTGAATGCGCTGGAGGACACTTTTCAAATGAAACTGGCAGGTTTGGATTGTCAGCGTGGTTTTCAGACCTGGACGTTCGGATCTGAGCTGAGCCCCCATGCAGACAGAAGTCAGAATCCAGGGGAAGCACTCTTCTGACAGGCTGGAGGCGCCCACTTTGAGAAAAATCCCCACTCAATTTTACAAACCGGATTCCAAAAAAGTTTGGACACTAAACAAATTGTGAATAAAAACTGAATGCAATGATGTGGAGGTGCCAACATCTAATATTTTATTCATAATAGAACACAAATCCCAGATCAAAAGTTTAAACTGAGAGAATGTATCATTTTAAGGGGAAAATATGTTGTTTCAAAATTTCATGGCGTCAACAAATCCCCAAAAAAGTTGGGACAAGTCCATTTTTACCACTGTGTGGCATCCCCCCTTCTTACAACACTCAACAGACGTCTGGGGACAGAGGAGACCAGTTTCTCAAGTTTAGAAATAGGAATGCTCTCCATTCATGTCTAATACAGGCCTCTAACTGTTCAATCGTCTTGGGCCTTCTTTGTCACACCTTCCTCTTTATGATGCACCAAATGTTCTCTATAGGTGAAAGATCTGGACTGCAGGCTGGACATTTCAGTACCGGATCCTTCTCCTACGTAGCCATGATGTTGTGATTGCTGCAGAATGTGGTCTGGCATTATCTTGTTGAAAAATGCAGGGTCTTCCCTGAAAGAGATGACGTCTAGATGGAGCATATGTTGTTCTAGAACCTGAACATAGTTCTCTGCATTAATGGTGCCTTTCCAGACATGCAAGCTGCCCATGCCACAAGCGCTCATGCAACCCCATACCATCAGTGATGCAGGCTTCTGAACGGAGCGTTGATAACAACTTGGGCTATCCTTGTCCTCTCTGGTCCGGATGACATGGCGTCCCAGTGTTCCATAAAGAACTTCAAATCGTGACTCATCTGACACAGAACAGTCTTCCATTTTGCCACACTCCATTTTAAATGACCCCTGGCCCAGTGCAAACGTCTGAGCTTGTGGAGCTTGCTTAGAAATGGCTTCCTCTTTGCACTGTAGAGTTTCAGCTGCAACGGTGGATGGCACGGTGGATTGTGTTCACTGACAATGCTTTCTGGAAGTATTCCTGAGCCCATTCTGTTATTTCCTTGACAGTGGCATTCCTGTTTGAGGTGCAGTGACGTTTAAGGGCCCGGAGATCACGAGCATCCAGTAGAGTTTTACAGCCTTGACCCTTACGCACAGCGATTGTTCCAGATTCTCTGAATCTTTTGATGATGTTATGCACGGTTGATGATGATAACTTAAAAGTCTTTGCTATTTTACGCTGGGTAACACCATTCTGGTATTGCTGCACTATCTTTCTGCGCAACAATGGTGGAATTGGTGATCCTCTTACCATCTTGGCTTCTGAGAGACACTGACACTCTGAGAAGCTCTTTTTATACCCAATCATGTTGTCAATTGAGTGTTAATTGGTCTTCCAGCTGTTCGTTATATGCTCAATTTCCTTTTTCCAGCCACTTATTGCTACTTGTCCCAACTTTTTTAGGGATTTGTTGACACTGTGAAATTTTAAATCAACATATTTTTCCTTTAAAATGTTACATTTACTCAGATTGAACTTTTGATCTGTCATCTATGTTCTATTACATATGTCATCTATGTTCTATTACATATTATTATTATTGGCAGCACGGTGGCACAACTGGTAGAGCTGCTGCCTCTCAGCGAGCAGGTCCCCGGTTCAAATCCCGGTCCGGGGGCCTTTCTGGGTGGAGTTTGCATGTTCTCTCCGTGCATGCGTGGGTTTTCTCCGGGTGCTCCGGTTTCCTCCCACAGTCCAAAAACATGCATGTTAGGCTGATTGGTAACTCTAAATTGACCCTGGGTGTGAGTGAAACAGGTCCCTCTTGTAAATGAGTCCCCGTGGCTCAACGAGACTAGCCTGTATAAATAAAGGTTGAATGAAAATTACGAATAAAATATTGACATTTGCCATCTCCACAATCATCATTGTATTCAGTTTTTATTCACAATTTGTTTAGTGTCCCAACTTTTTTGGAATCCGGTTTGTAAATGAAACTACGTAAGCGACTGTTTGCGCACCTCCCACGAGGAGGTTGGGACATTCTGGAGATTTCCTCGTGTAAGCGGTTTGTCAACTCGTAGCCTGGTGAGACGATACCAAAATGACTCAAGAAGGGTTAATCACTTCCTGTTTTAAGGTGACATTTCCTTCTATGGACAAACCTTTTACTCATTTCCTTTGCCACTTGTCACGCCCCGGTGAACCGGTAAAGAACCGTAGCATGGCTTCACTCCTTTACATAGAAAACTGCACTGGATGCAAAGAGGAGTTACTCAAATCTCATTCTTTCGTCTTTTCACTCTTCAGGGGTCTCCACAGCGAGTCATCCTCCTCAATCTCACTCTGTCCTCTGCATCCTCTGTCTTCACTCCAACTCCATGTCCTCTAACTGCATCCATACATCTTCTCTTTGTCCTGACAGCTGCATTTCTAACATCCTTCTACCAGTACACCCACTGCCCCTCCTCTGGACATGTCCAAACCGTCTCAGTCTGGCCTCTTTAACTTTATCTCAGTTGTTCAACCTGTGCTGTATCCTCTGAGTCCAGCACTGCCAAGTCCCTCAGCATTTGTCCTGGTTTGAGCTGGAACAGGATTGTTTCAGGAGAAAAGTGTGTTGTGTTGTTTAAAAAAAATAGTTTTAGTTTCTCCATAAAGGTGAACACAAACGTATTCAGCGGGATTGTTTAAAGCTCCAACTTCTCTGTCCTGCTGTCGTGGCTGTCGATCATTTGTGCAGACTGTTTGTTGCTGTGTGCCTGAGCAAAAATAATTCTGCTTCAGAACAGAAGTACAATTGACAAAGTTCAACAAAGAGTAAGGTTGTTGACGTAACTTGGTAAAAATCCAGGAACAGTGACCAAATATGTTTGATACAACCAGAAATGTTGTCTCTTTCACGAATGAACCAATTTAATGTCCTCAAGAACTGAAACGCGTCTTTACCAGAAAATATAAAGCCCAGAAACCTTTTCATGATGTATTTTAAACTAGAACTAAACACAGCTGTTGTGTTTGTGTCCTTGAGTTCATCCAGGTGAAAACCTAAAAACAGCCCTCGTTCTTGGAATAATGTAGTTCTTCTGTGGCTCAGAGCTCGATGGTTCTTTGCTCGAATGGCCACACCTAGACAGGTTATTCCTCGTTTGGGGTGTGTGTGTCTGTCAGCGGAACTACACACAGCATGGCAGTGTGGCAACTCACTCAGGGCATGCTGGGATGATCTGAGCTCGTGCTACATGTGGGACACAAAGAACCAACATCTGGATGAGGGTTTAATACCTCACCGTCTGGTAGACCAACCTTCTGATCCGTGACACGATTAGACCAGCATTAAACGGATCCTTGGCTGTTCAGAAACGTGGGAAAACAACAAGCTCTTACCTCCATCATCTGTCAGGAAATAAACTGTCCAGATAAATGAGTTTAAACTTGAAGTTACAGATGATTCTCTTAGTGCAGGAAGGTATTGTTGAATCAGTTTACAGAAAAAGTTTGGTCAAGTTTGACCAGTGTAGAGCTTGAAAGGTATTGTGAAATGATGCTAAAACATATACAGGTGGTCCCCGACTTACGCAGTCTCGACTTAAGGCATTCCGACTTTACAAACAAGCTCTGTTGAAAAGCATTGCATCGAGTTACGGCGTAGATGTGGCTTTACGGTAGAGAAATACGGTACCTGAATTGTCATGATGGCGGAAATTTACATGTTGTGAAGGGCACTGTTTTTTACTGTTTTTTAATTATTGAACGTGCTGTGTGCAGAACAGTACATGTACTGTTGTACAGTAAATACTGTACAGGTATGTGTTTATAGATGAATGTGTGGTGTAATGTGTTAGCTAACCGTTTGTAAATAAAGTTCTGTGCATGTTTATGGACCGTCATGTACGCTTGTTCAGTCTCATGTCGATAAACGGGTGTGCGGCGCAGCGTTGGCATTAATTTTCCGACTTTGAAATCCGGTTTTACGAACACAGCGTGTAATGCGTTCCGACTTACGGCTATTTTCGTGTTACAACGGCCGTAGGAACGGAACTCCGTCGTAAGTTGGGGACTACCTGTACATCTTTAGAAAGAGGAGCTACTCAGCTTTGATTTTTTTGTACACAGATGCTTTGAATAATTAATATATAAAAGTATTTTTTAATAAAATAATTTTAATGACGTAACTCTGCAGTGCAGGTGGAGAAAGGAGGGGTCAAACGCTGACACATTTTTATGACGCAATGTAAAGAACGCACATTGTAAATAACAATGGCAGAGAATATAGAAACCGAGGTATTAAGCAATTTAAGTGAAGATTTGAGCGATTTGTCTTCAGTTTGGGAAGCTGAAGTTAGTTTGAGTGATGAACAAGAAACAGCTGGTTATAATGTAGGTCTGCAGCCGTATTTATTTGAGCCTCACTGTTCAGGGAGCGAGGGAGACTCCTCCATTGTCCATTCTTGACTAAGTTTTTCATCTTTTGGGAAAGTGAAAAGGCTCATTTGTTCAATGGCGATATTAGAACACCCAAATCCGACACAACGTGCATTTTTAAGTTTTACCCCAAAAAAAAAAAATTGCGATCTTGAAGACAATGAAACTGCGTTCTAATAGCAGCCGCAGACTGAACTTCATGTCCCAACGTCACGTGACGTCGCATGCGGAAGTACCCAGATTTCCCATGACGAAACACGGCGCCAAGTTTAAAATCACTTTGAAACAAATTTTCATTGATTTATCATTTTGCTTGTAAAAACGAATATAGTTGAATGATGCAACATGTTGTGCCACTTAGTTCCAACATCATGTCACAATACCTTTAAAACTGAGGTCTTTGGAAACTATCTTTGATAGTTTTTATTAGGGCTGGGCGATATGGAAAAAATCATATATCACGATATGGACTTTTTTATATCACGATAACGATATATATCACGATATAAAAAAAACTTTGGTCCAAATTTTTCAAGTACACACAAACACATCGTGTTGTATATATACAACACGATGTGTGTGTGTGTGTACAGGAAAAATTTGGACCAAAGTTTTTATTTTATTTTTTATTTTATTTTACTACAGATACAGTTACAATTATAAGAATGTGAACAAAAAGAACAAGGAAATTTGGACCAAAGTAGAAACTTTGGTCCAACTTTGGACCTACTTTGGTCCAAATTTTTCCTGCAGGTGGCGGTAAAACAACGGCTGCTAATAAAACCCACGAAGAAGAAATCCGCTCTGACTGGAATCTGGAGTAAACAAGGCAAAGAAACAGAAAAGAGAAAACGTTGCGTTTGATTCCGGTTCTGTTGTGTCTCTGGTCTGTTTTGTATTGGTTAACTGGACCCGAGTTCGGACTCGGTTGGACTTCGTGTCCTCTGGACCCATTTTGTCTCCGAGTTTCAGCGGAGCGAAATAATGGAAGCTAACAAGGTGAGCTTCCCCCTCTTTTTGGTAAAAGTTCTTCTTCTTGGGCTGCCTGCGCAGCTGTTTCTCCATGTTGTGACACCCATAGATATCTGGTGACACCGGCTTCATGCCGGCTGCGTCTCTGTTGAACTCGAGTTTAACAACGTAAAGCATGTGTCGCAAACCCGCGCGTGCGTCAAACATAAAGCAGCGCCGTCATCTCGCAAAACCACAATATGAAGCTTCTTTGCGACCGTTATTTTTTTATTCTTATTTATCACGATAGAGACGATAGAAGGAAAGTAGCACGATAGACACGTTTCTATCGTCCCCACGATATATATCGTCATATCGCACAGCCCTAGTTTTTATTTATTTTAGCTTTATGTACCTGATCTGTAAAACGCTGCTCGTGGCTGATGTCTTTAGATTCTTTATTTAGCTTGAATTTAGAAGAAACTTGTGATGTGCTGTTAAAAACGCATACGTCCTCATTGGCATTTGGCTCACCAGAGGATATGGTCTCACTGGGCTGAGGCTTTTGGAAAACATCTTGGTGACTCCAAAGTGTGACAACTCGTTTACATCCAGCAAGATTAAAACGATCATCTGTAATTCTGTGTGCACAGCTTGCAAACTTCTATTCTAGGCTGTACAGGTAATTTTGTTGCCCTCTTCGTATTCTGATGTTTATCAGATCTGGACCATTATTTTAAATAAATGTATTGATCATCAGCGTGGTTTTTAGACCAGGATGATCAATACTAGCCTCAAATGTTTTCAGCCTGTGCAGTTGTCAGAATATAGTTCTAGTTCTCATTAATATTTGGAAACTAAATCCAGACATGTTAATGAAGCCCACAGCAGCTCTGCAACTTCAGAGGGGAATCTTGTTGCACTAATTTTTAAACCTGTTCAAAATTTCAACAGAACTGCGAGTCTCTGCGACTCGCGTGACAATGTTGAGGGCCTCTGTGAACATTTCAAAACATTTATTTGCCAACCTTTGCTCCCAGTAAAATACTGTTATTTATGGTAACTGGATGTAGTTTAATGTGCTTTGAAGTAAAATAACATTTAAGTTTTCACACTAGAGAAAAAGATTCTGCACTTTTTGTCCACGCCCACTCGGAACAAAATTCCTGACAAGTTTCTGGAAACTGTTTGTTCGGTGTTGGGTTTGTAGGATCAGTTGTGGACAGACAAGTTGCTCAGTTGTTGATTTATTGTGGAACGTTTGCTGCCATGTTTCGACCTGGAGTGAACCCTCATGGAGAATCACCTGACGAGGCTTCAGGTTTCTATGTGGTGAAACGGTTAAAACGCAGACCAGTCTGTGACAGCAGCAGTTAAAACCCTGTAACAGTCATGACAAAGCGGCAAATGGACCATGATTCAGACTTCAGTTTGTTTTCGGCTGCCGTCTCTGATTTCCTCAAAGAGCACCTTTTCAACCTGGGGCATTGGGCAAAGAGGTGAAGATACTCCTGCATGCACGCAGCAGACCTGAAGCGTTGCCGATGCTTTCCATGAACTGTGCAGCAAACTCTGCAGCTGCCAGACGGACGAAAGCAGAACCTGATGATTAGTAGGGATGTGTGATATGGCATAAAATACATATCACGATATGTAATGTGAAGGGTGGCGATAACGATATATATCGCAATATGTTTTTTTGGTATAAAACTTGCAATAGGGATGAAAAAAAAGCATAGGGTGTCCTTTTGCCATAATTTATTTTGAAAACTGCTATACCACAAAATAATCTCTATTAAGAAAATTTCACTACTAGGTCCAGAGAGTTTTTAAATAATTAACAACTCAAGCATTAGGCTTCTTTCTTGTAGTGCAAAATATATGTTGTGTAGTTTTAACCATAAGTTTTAAACTAAAAAATATGTTGTTAATCTTAACGGTTTCTAATATTGTCACTTAAGAAATGAACAGTAACAGCGCAGCATTTTACACTGAAAACACTTCACCCTCCAACCCTCTAGTGGACGTCTCCTCTGTGGCTTTGACCAGAGGGTCTCGCAGTAAAATCACACAACACAGCGTTCTGTTCACAGATCAGAGGGCAGGTTTCTCTAAAGCTGACCAACGCTTACTTTAACTTTCGACAAAAAAAAAGAAACTTTCAACAGAACACAGCGTTTTGCGCATGCATCCGAATATGGCAACACTACGGCAAGCCGGACGTAGTTAGCTTATAGCTTCGCTACTTGGCGCTCGAAGAAACACCACTTACGCACAGTTTTCAACACAAAAAAAGCAACGATTAACTCTGACAACTCTGACTGTACACTTAAACACCACTTAAGCACAGTTTTAAACTAAAAAAAGTAAAGATTAAATCTGACAACTCTGATTTTGCGGTTAGCCGGTAGAAGACAGATCTCTATCGTAGGCTAAATGTCTATCGTTTACCGTATATCGTATACATCGCGCATCCCTAATGATTAGCAGTTGTCAGTCTGCACAGTAGTGGTTTAGCAGAGTTTGGAATGAGAATGACGGGATGTTCTTTGTTTGTGCACCTGAAGCAGAAACCTCTGTTTGGTGTTGGTGGGTTCAGGGTGCAGAAAGGCAGCATTTAATATTTATTGGTTGTGTTTGGCCCTCTGGTTCTCCTGCTCCTACAGCAAACTCCCTTCATCTCCATTGCATTCCTCAATTCGTCCTTTTCCAATGTCTCATGCAGACTCTGAGGATTGCTTGTGTCTGTGCTTCTGTTTTATCTGGTTTGATTTGTAGCTCTGGGGCTTCTATCTGCAAAGGGGGTTGCATTTCTGGTAAGCTAGGTCTGCTCGTAACCAGGTTTTGTTTTTCATGTAAGGCTCCCTCTGAGACTACAACCCAAAAGCATTTGCAGAGACACACAGAATTAACTTAAAACACACAAGCGGGTTACGGTTACATGGTGGGATTTAACTAAATCTGTAATATTTAACGGCTAAATTCTCAACTGGCCATGTAATTATTATGCAAAGAAGACTGCAGGCAAAAGCATAGGAGTACAAACATCTAGGTTTGTAGGTGTAAGGTAATGTTCAGTGTTTGACACAAAACTGTTGTTTCCAGAAAATAAAGTTGATTTCCTTCTGCATCTTTTTTTTATCACATTCTTTCAGCTCATGAGATGACACAACACTATTTTGTCTAGTCAGTTTATTATTTTTTCAGATTGGAAAATACCACAAACAGTATACAGTACATGTATAGCACAACTGATGCAGGAATGCTTCAGAAACTTGATCCACACAAAAGACAAATGCTTTAACTGCTTCAGAAATGTGATCCAGCTGAACTAAACAAGTCCTTGTTCCTTGTAATAAAAAAAAAAAATGAGTGGGACACAAGTGAATGCGTTGCTGTCACAGCCTTCTGGGAGTTATTGAAGAAAAAGGAAGGAAGGCTCTGTGGTTTCTGTGGTTTTTCAACTCCTTCCTTTTTTGAAATAAAATTACCACACATGCAGTGCAAATAGTTTTTATCACCTTGTGTCACAGCTGAGCTAATGGACCAAAAAGGCTAGTAAATAAATTACAAATATCTTGATATTTTAGCCATTCTATAAAGTGAAACTATCATACTAATGACGTCAAAGCATTAATGAAGACATCTCTAGGAATCCCCCAATGGAGAAAGAGCCATAAGGGTTTTTTTCTGTCCATGTGTATATCTAATGAACCAAAGATGAGACTGCACACAATGCCATTTATGAAGTTTGACCAAAATGGCTTTAATTCAGCTTCTTCTCATCAAACCTCTAGCATGAGAGGTGGTGGGCGACATGCATTCCTTCAAGCAATTAAAGTTCTTTAATAGGAGATTGGGGACTGTAAGGTTGTGGCAGGGGAGAGCGTTGCCAGACAACATTGGATGGTTGTGTGTAGAATGACTGATGTTGTGAAGAAGAGAAAAAGTAAAATCCGAGAAGAAGACCACTTGGTGGAAGATGAAGAAGGAAGAATGTTATGAGAAATTCAGAGAGGAGCTGTTAAAGGCTCTGGGTGGCGAGTATGAGTTGTATGGGAGGCTGGACACTAAAGAGGGCAAGAAAAACTTGTACCGATTGGCGAGACAGAAAGATCAGGCTGGAAAGGATGTGCAGCAGGTTATGCTTGTTAAACTTAAGAATGGTAATTTTCTAACAAGTGAGGAGAGCGTGATGGGAAGATGGAAAGAGTACTTTTAGGAGCTAATGAATGAAGAGAATGACCGAGAGAGTGAATGGAGCGGGAGACTGTCAGATGGATCGTGCAGCGTTGGATTCTGTGCTCATCTGTTGTGGAGAAGAGGGAGCTGAGATTTAATTTGACACTCCCTGTTTATTGGTTAGTCTGTTCCTACCCTCACATTATGGCCACAAACTCTGGGTCATGACTGCAAGAATGAGGTTGTGGATACAGGTGGTTGAAATAAGTTTTCTCACTGCAGGATAACTGGTCTCTTCCTTAAAGACAGGTCGAAAAGTTCTGTTCTCCAGGAGAAACTCTGAGTAGAACTGCTGCTCCTTCATATAGAGAGGAGCCAGCTGAGGTGGTTCAGTCATCTGGTAAAGGATGCTTCCTGGGCACCTCCCTAAGGAGGTGCTTTGAGCATGTCCCACTGGGAGAGGAGACCCTGGGGAAGACCCAGGACACGCTGGAGAGACTGCCTCTCTCTGCTGGCCTGGGAACGCCTTGGAGTCCTCCCAGAAGAGCTGGAAGAGGTGGCTGTGGAGAGAGATGTCTGGTCTTCCCTGCTCAAGCTGCTGCCCCCGAGACCTGACTCTGGAACAAGTGGAAGACGATGAATAAACTTGGGAAAGGGTTGAAAGGGTCAAAAATGGTTTAAAAAAAAAAAGGGCTGTGATCTGGATATTGTATAAAAAACCCAGGATGTGATGAAGTAACAGCTGATTGTAATTTGAGTTTCAGTGGCGGCAGCTGCAGTAGCGTCAGTCTTGGTGCTCCCTGCTCTGTCACCAGTCTCAATGTGGGTCAGGGAAGTCCTCCGCCTACCTCACCCTCAGCCGTGAGCCTACTATCCTGTCTGGTCCAATCAGGGCCAGCCTGCACGGGATTATTCAGCTACGGTTAACAAAGATTGTTCTGTTGGCCCTGCTCTGACTCGCAGCACAGTGAGTGTACGTAGACCTAAGAGGCCCTGATCTCCCCAGTGACACTACACCGGCACAGTTTTTGTTTTTTGCACCACTGCTGTAGAGTTTTCACAGCTCATCACTGCAGCGTGACAATCGAGTTACAGGGTTTCCTGCTGGGCCTGACGCTGCAGCACGAGCCAATTTCTGAGCTGTGAAGCTGATTTCTGTCTTTGCTCTGTCGTGTCTAAACTGCAGGTTTTCAGTTTGATCTGTCGCATGCCGAGGTAAATCGGCGCTGAGTAAACTACAGCAGACGGCGCGTGTGCAGATTACAGTAAATTGTTTGCACTACAAACAAAACGTCTTAAGATGCACCTTATGGTACGTCCTGACCAAACGCGTTTTCAACGGCAGGAACGTCCAGTTTACATGCAAAGTCAATGGGGGACGCACCTCCAGCCACGTCTTGGCGTCGCGCGTCACGTGACGTGCGTGTTGAGCGTGCTGGAAAAGCGTTTTCCGTGCACGTGAACCCGCGTCAGCCTCCAAGCACGCGTTGAACATTGCTGAACGTTTTCGCCGTTCAAACGTTCAAACGCCGTTCAACTCTGGTTGATCAGGGAGAGTCGGGGGGGAGTCGGGGGGGAGGAGAGAGGGGGACGCGGAAACGAGGGGGCGCGCGCACTATGTGACGTATTGGGACACAGAAAAAACCCGCGGAGTCATGGACTATGGAAGAGAAATCTGTGTGTTCGCGACAACTCCTTCACGACCAGTCAAGTCTGCTCTCTACAGAGACTGGCAGAGTGCAGTGAGGAACTCGTTGTACTGGTAAGCTCCTCCCACACCCCCCGCCGCCGCAGCTTCTCGTTCTGGTCAGGACACAACTGGGTCCAGTGCGTCCACTTGCGTGCGTGACGAGCCTTTTTGCCGTTGAAAACGCGTTTGGTCAGTACGTACCATAACTCTTCTAAAAATAAGATGCTGGAGGCTTCTGTCGCTTAGCAACCGCCCCGAAGCCGAGCTGGGCCGCAAATGTGGCGACTGCGGCCAAAGTCTGCGTCAGGATTTCCTCATTGAAGCTTCAAACTGATCACATTCAACTGAAGTAACCACCGCAGCAACAAACCACCCGCATGAGTCAAAAGGTCTCGTTTCAGTTAGAAGTTGAAGGTTCAAAGTACCGTAGTCAAACCTGGGAAAAAAGCTGCAAACGTGGTTTCATTGTGCCTCATTTCTTAGAAGAGAAATGTCAGAACAGCCAAGGTGTCGAGGTCCAAGAGGAAGTAAAACGTTGGGGTTTGCCTCGTTTCTATACAGTTTGCATTATGGCAGTAAACTAGAACTTGCAGCTACATAAAATTATTGCACTACAGTATTCTGATATTTTACAACGTATGAAAGATTTGCACACACGTTGTGTCCAGCGTTTGAACAGAAGTGTTTAAAACACTGTAGAAGAGCTCTTTGATCAATTTTGAGATAATACTGTACTAAAAAATCTCAACCGCTTTAGTTTTTAGATAAAACTCAAGATATCAACATGCACCCATCCCCATGCTTTTTGTTTTGATAAAATAATAATAGTGGGGTTGATTCTGCAGTTATTGTTGTCCACTTTTCACAGACAGAAAGTGGGTGGATCAGTCACTGAAACGGCACAGGAAGGAGGTCTGCCGTAATACTGAAGTAATTTTAAAAGGATTTAGTTGATCTAGGTCTGTGACCCTCCCTCCGAAGGCTCAACACAGTGGTAGCCTCCATGATCAAGTCTTTTTGCCCAGAGGGGTTCAGAGGTGGGGGTTGTATGTTGACTACGTCCATTTTTAAGAGCTTTGCCTCAGTCTGTGAGTATCTGGGACACGAGGATACGAGGATCAAATCAACTGAAGGTTTTTAGGTTAGTGTGGCAGGATGGTGCTCATGCGTGATGGGATTGTTCACCGTATAAGAGCCACACATTATAAGGAAAAGATGCAGTGTCAGTCAGAATGATTGGTCCTGTCTGTCATCACGATGCTCAACACTATAGCAGTAGTAGTACACCATCTGATGAGCTAATTGAATTATTGGCATCCAGAACATGATTGCATGAAGCCTGAATCTGTTCTTTTAGTTTAAAAATCAAGAACAGCTCTATACTTATCTCTGACTTTCATGCCAGTGTTTTGGACTCTGATCATCCTTTGTTGAGAAATGATGCGATCTCAGTCTGTACTGTGATTACTTGCATCTTGAACTACATGTTGTAAAACCCTCTCAGCTACTATCACACCAAATTTTAGCTCAAAATGTAAAATTTGCTGAGGTATATATCCATTTCTTGTAGGCAAAGATCTGTGGTGGCCATTTTGAATTGGGTTGACTTCAGCTGTTATTCAACTGTAAGTGTACATCCAGTGATTCCAACAGTTAAAGCTAAAGTTTTTAAGCAATGCTTTGGTGCAGTGTGTTCAGTATGTATGTGTTTGAGACAGCTCGGCTACTACCACACCAAATTCTAGCTCAAATCTGTAAAACTGACTAGGCTGTTGCGGTGTAAACCACCAGCTTTACCATGATACAACATTATACTGTATTGATTTGTTTGTATGACGATACGATTTTTCTCGATATCACAAAGTGTCACGATACAATTTTGATTCTGATCGATATATTGCGATATCAAATGCCCATCTCATTTACATGTACGGTAAATAAATTTACAAAAACAATTCAAATATGCCCTGATGCATGCTCAAAGCTACAAGCCAACTACGGCCGGCTTGCCGTAGTGTTGTCGTATTCGGACGCATGCTCAAAACGTTGTGTTCTGTCAATTATTATTATTATTTTTGTGTCGAAAGTTAAAGTAAGCGTTGGTCAGCTTTAGAGAAACCTGCTCTCTGATCTATGAAAAGAACAATGTGTTGTGTGATTTTACTGCAAGACCCTCTGGTCAAAGCCGCAGAGGAAACTGGTCGCCATGTCGGCTCCTTAAAGCTAAAGGAGACGCCCACTAGAGGGTTGGAGGGTGAAGTGTTTCGGTTTAAAATGCTGCTCTGGAAACTGTTGAGTTAACATTTTCTTTTGTTTAAAACCTATGGCTAAAACTACATTTGATATATTTTGCACCGTTTTGCACTACAAGAAAGAAGCCTAAAGCTTGATTTGTTTATTTAAAAACTCTCTGGACCTAGTAGTGGAATTTTTTTAATTGAGATTTTTTTGTGGTATTCAACATAAATGACGGCAAAAGGACACCCTAGGCTTTTTTCCATTCCTATTGCAAGTTTTATATCAAAAACATATTGTGATATACAGGTAGTCCCCGACTTACGAGCGAGTTCCGTTCCTGCGAGTTGCTCGTAACACGAAAATTCGTAAGTTGGAACACGAAGCACATGTTCTCGTAAGTCCGGATTTTCGCTCGTAAGTTGGAACATTTATGCTAGCGCTACTACGAACACTCGTTTTTCATCAAAAACGTTCATATTAGTTCATAAACATGGTCGGAAACGTGTTTCCAAACGGTTAGCTAACACACTTTCATCTAAAAACACAAAAAAGTGCTGTATTTTTTACAAATTTACTTCTCATTCGCCAGCTCGTAAGTCCGGACGCTCGTAGGTCAGAGCGCTCGTAAGTCGGCGACTACCTGTATATTTTTATCGCCACCCTTCACAATACATATGATATGAATTTTATGCCATATCGCACAACCCTACAGTATATGTTCTGTACAGGTAGCTTTAATCGCCATTCACGCATGGGGGAAAATAAAACAGAAGTTTTACACAGATCAGGGTGGGATAAAAGCTTGCATCTGTTAGAATAAATCACTGATCGTCTCTGTAAACGGTGCAGTTTGAGACACGCTCAGCTGTTGACAGATGTCCGTTTTCTGATTTTCCTTCTTCAACAAGTGAGGCCAGTGAATCATAAACCCATAAAGGCCAGGGGGAGCTTTGGAATGTGTGACAGAGCTGGACTCTGGAGGTAGATGTGAGTGGGTTTCTTGGCTAATCAACGAACGGAAACTCAGAGGAACAAACAACGTCCTGCTCCTTGTACCGAGTCTGGGGCTTGAACAGGGTCTCCTCCCTCCTCTCATAATGACTCGCAGCTCCAGGAAGCTCAAACAATCTGGAGATCAACAAATGACTGAGTTTTAAGATATGCTTTTACCCACCAGTGACATTCCTGCTAATGTTTTTTTAGTAACTTCAACATCCATTGCTGTTATATTTGACAAGTTAGAAAAATTTTAGACCTAGTGGTTTTTTTGTTCTTATTACACAGATCATCTCATCAGACTGTGGGCCTTCAACTACGCCATACCACAAATAAGATGCACTTTGGTGCATGAAGCCGCGCAGAGGCGTGGAGGTTTTTGGTCCTGCTGGACTTCATGTTGATTCTCTTTAGAGGTGTACTTTTCAAAGTAAGGGAACTTGGCCAACGTTCGTATTGTTACACCTGTTCCTTTCATGCTGAGACAAGTCAAAATGTCTGTTTCAGAGATCTGTAGATACCAGAGAAATGCTCTGTTCTTTTGAAGAACGTCAGGTGATTTCATTTAAACATTAACAGCAACTCCAGGTTTTAGTAGTTCAACATTTTTAGTCGAATAAAATCAAAACTAAATCAGTAAACTTGGCATCAGGGTTTTATTTGATTTTTCATTCGTAGATGTGAAAATGAGCCTGGTTTGTGGTTGGTAATTAAAATAAACTTGCTGTTTCCATCACGTTCTGAAGCTCTGCGTTCATGGAAAGTTTGCAGCAAAAAGAGGAGTCTGGGTCGTCTTGTCGTGTCAGCGTTTGAAACCTTGACCCGTGCTGCTGACGCATTCCTCAGAGGGTTTGATGGATGCTTTACGAGACTTGCTTGAATTTCTGAAGTACGCTTACTTTTATCAATATTTGATTAAATTTTTTCAGTGAGATTTAAATGAATCTGTAGCAATAAAAACTGTAACTCTCCAGTTGTGTTAATGACTTGAAGACCAGTCAAATAAAATAAAATGAGTAATCTTTTACACTTTTTTTCACATCCATGGTTCATGTGTTCCTTAAAAGTTTGTGTGTTCACCCACAGAAACAGCCGAAGTGACTGAAAACAGGTCAACACGGGTCACGTCCTCCTCACGAGCCGTTCGGTTTTAAGAAGTCCAACAGTTTTCACGTGTATCCGTGTACGCTCATTTCTGTCCAGTGACGTTTGCATTAGAAGTGCTTTGTTTACTTGAAGCAGTGCTTACCTGCATTTCAGAATTGCACACGAGTGTTTGCGGAAAGCTACTGGAGTAAGTCAAAAAGGCGTTCAATTCAGGATCAACTGGACTTTATTTGTAACAGAAAACGTTTCGACTTCTGTCCAGAAGTCTTTTTCAATTCTGAATGGAAGCTGTGAGAACGAGAAGTTTTATACAGGCTTACAAGTCAATAACACATACATGTAAATTGACAGATCACACCTTAACAGTAGGGAGTCCCTTAGTTAAGGTGTGATCTGTCAATTTACATGTATGTGTTATTGACTTGTAAGCCTGTATAAAACTTCTCGTTCTCACAGCTTCCATTCAGAATTGAAAAAGACTTCTGGACAGAAGTCGAAACGTTTTCTGTTACAAATAAAGTCCAGTTGATCCTGAATTGAACGCCTTTTTGATTTATCATGTCCTGGATGACTGAGAATCTTCACCAGCATACTGGAGTAAGCTCGGACGACACCGTTCTAGATCAGGATAACCTGTTTCTGATTTACTTTGAAACGACTTCCTGTTGGCGTTTAGTGTCCCAGCTCTTGTTTCTGTCACTTTCAGCTCTTTACAGTAATAAATTCTTCTTCCAATTTATGTCTTTGTCTTCTGTTTGTCCGTCCTCGCCTCCTTTCTGACTTTCTGCACCTTCGTAGGAAGCAGAGAAGGAGGCATGTCTGTCCTCCTTCACATTCCTGCTCTTGTGTACACAACCCGTCACCATTTGGACCCAGATGCAGCCGGGTGACTCGAAGGGACCAGAGTAGTGTGTGTTTGTGTGCTTTGATGTAATTTAGGCTGTTTGTGTGTGTGTGTGTGTCAGCGGGAGGTGCACCTTGCTGGCCTCTTGCATCACTGTCCGAGCGCCTGTGTGACGGACACTTAAACGTGTTGCCTTATTTGGTAAAAGCTCGCAAGGCGGGTGGAAAAGGGGGAGGGGCAGGAAGAGCCTGTTACCGTGACGCCTGCTGCCGGGCAACTGGGCCGGCCTGTAACTCCAGCTCAGCCACATTTTTTCCCCGACACATCACATCACATTACAAGGACTTCCTTTTTTATTTGTCCTTCTTTTTGAAAAAAGATGATTCATCAGATAGTTGTCGTTTTTCTGCTTTATCTTTGGAAGTCTTGGTGTCCCTTGGCAGAGCAGCTGCTCATCGGCAAACTAATTTCCAAACGTGAAGAATGTGAGCCGTTTGAAACGTAATGCTTCTCATGCCACACGTGCGCGCCGAAAACAAACGTCTGCAAAGCGGCTTCGTTTGTTCGCGCTCGGCTCAAATCAGCCTTTTCCTGTCTCCTTCCTCAACGGAACAATATGCAACCTCTGCTTTGGGACTTTTGTTATAGTCTCTTAAAAACAATGCTGCCATCTTATTGTGGCTTTTTTTCTTTCTTTCTCACATTGATCGTTTGAGAAAGTTGTGTACCGGTAATTCTGTTCTGTTTCTAAATTTAACACACAGAAGCAGTGTTTAGGTTAGTTAAACAGAAATGTTTTCTTTGCGTGAAAGATGAGCTGTTAACAGTTTAAAACATTAAGTCTGTTACACGTGCCTCATTTATTTATTAAAAAATAGTACACAATACAGTGTTACCTACCGTTGTCCAAAAAGGGCGCCTCGCCCTGTCTCCGAAATGTCCTTCACCCAACTTCCAGCACATGTCGCTAAGCTAGCGGCATGCAATACATACGTGCTAGCTAAAAAGCTACAGACGTAGCGCTCTGCTTCTCTCACGCATCTCTGCCCCCGATTGACAACTGCTGGCACTAACGGCACAAAGCTAGCGCGCAACACAGACGTTTCTCCGTCTCCATCTGTCTAAGTCTCCATGGTGCAGGGCGAGTCGTTCCAGTCTAATCTGCAGGTGAATCTAGGCACATCATGAGGCCTCTCACGCAGCTTCATAACACAAGTCCAGTTTATTTTTTATTTTATAATTTTTCAACCTTTTTTTGGATCATGATCTAGACCGGTGTTTTTCAACCAGTGTGCCGCGAGTGATCGTCAGTTGTGCTGTGGAAATTATCGGTCTAAAAAGATTTTTTGAAGACAAATTGATTCTCTAATAATATGCCATTTTCGAGCGTCTGTGTTGTAGTAGTGTCTAGCAGCGTAATCATGTAATTTCCTTATCGCTAGATAGATGGCAGTATGGAACAGCATTGCACATTAAAACAAGAGAAGTAGTGATGCATGAACGTGACATGTAGCATTGACAGCATTGCATTCTAGCTTGCTGCTAGCAAGACTATGATATTTCTACATTTCTACATGAATGCTCCTACAAGCACCCTGCGGATGTTGGATGTTGTCTATCATGGTGCACTAAGATTCATAACTGGTTGTGATTATCGTACCCACCACTGCACCCTGTATTCACTGGTTAACTGGACATCATTAACCTCACGCAGACTCTTCCACTGGTACATTTTCATCTTTAAATCACTTCTTGGTCTGCTGCCCTCATACATCTCCTCCTACATGTCTTTGCGTGAGTGCAGCTACAGTGTGCGCTCTCAGGACATGATTACCTGCAGTGTTCCGTCAGTGAGGACTGAACTTGGAAAAAGGGCCTTCTCCTACTCTGCTCCTGCTTCATGGAATATCTTACAAAAAGATCTGAAGCTCTCGACCTTGACTTCTCTAAATGGTTTTCAGAATCTGTTGGAATCCTGGCAAAAACCAATGCAGATCTGTTCCTGTCTTTGATTTTATACGTCTACCTTATAATGTTTTGCTAGTTTTTTGATACTTTGTAAAAAAAAAAAAAAAAAACTTTCTTTTGTTTTTTTTTTTTTTTTTCTTCTCTCTTTTGTTTTCTATTGTTTATTGTTTGTTTGTTTATTGTTTATTGTTTAAGGAAATTATACCACTGCTGTTCATTGTTCTTTAGTTTTAGCAGGTCGCTTTCGTAAATGAGCCCTTGAGGTTCAAAAGATTTACCTGACTAAATAAAGGTTGAATGAATAGTGATGGAAACGTTTTTGAAAAGAACAAATACTAACTCCGATCTGGTCCCTGGACAAAATTCGGACCCAGATGTAGGCCCTAGTATAAGTGGATATCAGAAGAAGGCAGATACCATGAGCAGTACAGTGAGTTACATTTTGTTTGGATTTACTTTTACCGGGGACGCAACGACACAGACCTCGTTGTGCTTGGTATGCAGTGAGAAGCTGTTTATTTCATTCCTATTCAAGACACTTTGATAAGAATGACTATATGGAGCCAAGATGGTCTAGTGGCAGGGCTTTTGACTACGGACCCGAAGGTCGCGGGTTCGCGCCCCGGCCACTACCCAGCTTGGGGTGTCTATAGGCGTGTTTCCATCAAGGTTTCTAGGTGCGCATTATGAAGCATCGCATCAGAAAAGCTAAATGGAAACGGCATAATTCGAGTTAACTTCCTCTAAGTCGCTCTAAAGTTTATACGCTCGCTTGAGGTAGTTTTTGGGGAGTCGATTCAGAGCTGAGTCGGCTAAACGACAGATGGAAACAGATTAGCCGACTCAGTTCTGCCGCAGCGAACATTCACGTCACGTGACTGATCAGCTGTTTCCGCTCCGGACAACATGTAACATCGCTAAAACTAGTTGGCATGACAGAATAAATACAACTTGCCCGATAGCAACACATACCTGAAATATTCTCTCCATTTTGCCGAGATGTCTGTTTTCAAACGCTACTTCCTGTTTACTGTGGAAGTGCGTAACGCTGACGTCTGACGTATGGCGCTGACGTGTGACGTAATGACGCTGACGTCTGACGTAGAGACGCTTTGCGTGGCATTGCAGATGCGCTTCAAGCCAGTTAATGGAAACACTTCTGATCCTCATAATTTTAATTTACATTTTAGCGAAATTTTCTAAAATTCGCTCAAAAATCGAATTTAAATTGGATGGAAACATAGCTTATGAGTGCACACCTATTTCTCCAGCTCCCCGGGCGCTTTCGGGCTGCTCACTGCACCACCTGGTAGGTGGTTGGGTTAAATGCAGAGACGAATTTCGTCTGTGTATGGGAAACATACGCAGATGACAGGAATAGACATTATTATTATTATTATTATACATTATATTTAATATAGGCGGATACAGAGTATCTTTGTTTACAATTTTGGTTGGTGGTGTGCCTCGTGATTTTTTTTTTTCAATGAAAACACTGTGCCTTTGCTCAAAAAAGGTTTAAAACACTGATCTAGACTGAGAACCTTCACCAGCTTCATGAGATATTTTGCTAACAGACACAGGCTACAATATTATTGTCTGCTCGTTTCAGCAGTATTTTCAGCAATATTTTTGCGCAGTTGAAGCAAAAACCTATTTGAAAATTCTGGTGAATATTTTGCAAGAGGTTCATCTCTGGCTCGAGTTCTTTTCTTGTGTTGTGGTATATTTGGAGAAGAATAGTTTCATTTCCCTGCAGATGAACACAGAAAGACGTTTATTTCTCTCACAGCTGTGCATTCAGGATAATTACTTCAGTTTTCTGAAGCACTTCCTCTCATGGGCCTAAACCGGTTTCAGATGGTTTTCATCAGCCGCTGATGCCTTCAGTGAACTTTTACTCTTAATGTACAAAAAAGGTCATTATTTTTAGTCCGATAAATCTATTTAAATTGCAATTTTTCACATTAAAATAAAGCATTCGGTTTTATAATGACAGAATATTACTGGTAGTCATGCAGAAACTACGGTAACAGAGTAATAAAAACTTTTTTTTTTTTTTTACATTACCGGTAATCAGAATTAGCCATCAGTCTTATTAGCACTCCATGACATCTTAAATTAGTATTTTATATTTTTTCTTGTGTAGTCACAGGACATTTCTATCAACTTCACTCTGACATGATAAACAAAGCTGCCCAACTTCTGAACAAACTGTTGTGAGAGCATAGAGCTGACTGGAGGGGTCACCATTCATAGCATGACGTGGATCTTCACCTCAGTCGGGTGGTTTTAATGTTGTGGCTCATCAATATGCGATCGTATAAATGGACCAAAATACTTTCAAGTGTCTGTAAATAGGATTTCCGCAATCTCTCAAGTCTTTTGTCAACGTCAGGCATCTGGCATTCAGAGAATCGGCTAATGAAAACCTGATGTTAACACCAAATGTTCATCATTTCACTTTTATGGTATTTTTCACTCATTTGTATTCAGACTGACTCATCAATCTGTATCAGTTAAACTAGGTTCAAATAAGCCCAGTTTAGTTCTTAAAATAGTTTTTAATCTACAACCTTCAAGAGCATCATGCAAATTGTAATCTTCCCCTGAACACAAAGACCCATCAACCTTCCAACAAACAATAAATAAAAGCGTTATCTGTGCGACTGACACACTAAAGTGGAAAATTAACCACATTTTTAATGGACCTCTCGTTTGTGAATGCCGAGTCATCATTTTCAGTTTTTCTGTTTGTACTTTCTTCCATATGTTGCTCGTAATCCACCCATGTCTGCATAGTTTGTGGTATTTTAACTGTTCATACTTCAAAACTGCTTGCATTGATTGGGTATTGGGTGCAATGGCTTTTTGCATTTATAACCTTTATACCTTTAGAAATGTTTAATTCACAAAACAATCCTATAGAGATACATGAATATATCTACATGTATTGTTTTCAAAAATATTATTCTTTGAAATGTACTTCAGCATACTTTTTCTTTTGTCTCGCTCTTTTAGCTTTTAGCTTCGGACTTTCTAGCTTTAGCTTCAAAGCTACTGCCTTGCAATTGTTAGCTTTTTTGGCCACATTTAGCTTTTAACAATGGTTTTGTTCAAAGGTGGGCATATGAACGCTAGGGAGCGCTAAAGCGTTATTCCGCTTACAGTGGACCTAAACTTTTTGTCAGCGTTTTTGTGAATTAACTAACTTTTATAATTCATAAGCGGATTTGTGCTATTTTTATTTAAAATGCAGTACCGCTAATAACTAATTATCTATCAGTAAAAACCAATAAACTTATTTACAAGCTCTTATGCTGCTTGTTTTACCTTTTTCCCCACCGTAAACAGCAGAGAGGAGGAAAGGGTGTGAGGGTGAGGGGGGCAGAGCTGAGAACAGACTCGGCTCTACCATGTAGGTAAATGCCTGGGGGTCCCATTTCAGCAGTGGCCCCGGCCCCGCCTCGCCCCGTGCAGTCACCTACATCACTAACATTGATCCTGCTTGTTAATGTACATTTAACATAAAAATAATTATAGTTACGATGAAAACGATCATTAAATACGCAATAAAAAAAACGGTCGATTTCTTTATCCCCCTACTAAAAATGGACTATTCCATGTTGATGACAACTTCCGGGTCAGTCGTGAACTCGAGGGCTAGTTCTGTGGCTAGCTGTTTGTGCTGGGTACTTGGATAAATCCGCAGACAACCCCGCTGTTTCAAGCCAAATAAACGTGGCCGGATGATTTTATTGTGTGTTTTGTGATGACCATTCGACGGTGAGTCGTTATTTTCATGTATTTTAGTTACTTTTCATTAAATCTGTTGACTACCTATAGACGCTAACTCTGTGTCTGCCGGCTGGTTGTGCTGGGTTACTAATGGATAAATCCGCAGACAACCCCGCTGTTTCAAGCCAAATTAACGTGGCCGGATGATTTTATTGTGTCTTTTGTGTCGACCATTCGACGGCGAGTCGTTAGTTTCATGTATTTGGGTTACTTTTATGTATAAATGCGGTGGCGACACACCCGTGTATTTGAGATTTAAACGTGGTTTTAGGGATTAAAAGATCATTCTATTTTTTGTTAATTTCGTGGCCGAATAGAATATATGTACGTAAAGTATTAAATAAATCCTTTGATTTTTGTAATTTCATCCTTTTAGGATCATTTTTGTTACTTTTCAGTTGGCAGTGTAGTGCAAATATTGATAACGCTGCCGGCTATATATAAATATATATATAATATAGAAATATATAAATAGCGGATTGGATTAGCTTCCCCTAATTTTCATAAGACATTTGTGCTTTTGAAATTGTGGACCTAAAAAAATTAATAAGCGTTTTAGAAATTGTGGAACTAATTTTTTAATTAGCGGTGCCCAGCTGTGGTTTTGTTGCACCTAACTTTTTGCTACTGCTTTGATGATTTTAGCGGTTTTACAAATATTAGCTTTTTGCAAAGGTTTTAGCTAACTTAGTTATGTTCTGCTTGTTTTAACTAAGGTTATTTTTTAGTTTCTTAAACCAATTTTAGACAAAAATTCAGTTCCAAGTGACCTAAGCACTGAAAATGGGGAGTTTGGCATGAAGACGGTGGTATGGTTTCTAGACAGGCTGGGGCGGTTCTGTTTCCTGCTGCCGTAACTGATCAACAGCAGAACCACAGATCTGTTGTGGAGTTCTGGACAGATTCAGCCAACGGTTTTATTAAAAGGCTGACGCTTGGCTCTGCCAGCTGCTCTAATGGTACATCCTGACCAAACGCGTTTTCAACGGCAAAAAGGCTCGTCACGCACGCAAGTGGACGCACTGGACCCAGTTGTGTCCTGACCAGAACGAGAAGCTGCGGCGGCGGGGGGTGTGGGAGGAGCTTACCGGTACAACGAGTTCCTCACTGCACTCTGCCAGTCTCTGTAGAGAGCAGACTTGACTGGTCGTGAAGGAGTTGTCGCGAACACACAGATTTCTCTTCCATAGTCCATGACTCCGCGGGTTTTTTCTGTGTCCCAATACGTCACATAGTGCGCGCGCCCCCTCGTTTCCGCGTCCCCCTCTCTCCTCCCCCCCGACTCTCCCTGATCAACCAGAGTTGAACGGCGTTTGAACGTTTGAACGGCGAAAACGTTCAGCAATGTTCAACGCGTGCTTGGAGGCTGACGCGGGTTCACGTGCACGGAAAACGCTTTTCCAGCACGCTCAACACGCACGTCACGTGACGCGCGACGCCAAGACGTGGCTGGAGGTGCGTCCCCCATTGACTTTGCATGTAAACTGGACGTTCCTGCCGTTGAAAACGCGTTTGGTCAGGACGTACCATTACAGTTTGCCAAGTCCTGATTTGGACTGCGTAAAAACTGAGCTCGCACAGAGAAAAGTGGGTGTGTAGAAATAACACTGACCTCATCTCATTCACTGATTAGATTGCTCTGGTTTGTAATGGGAGGTCAAGCTTGTTGTGTCTTTGGCTACTGGTGGCTGCGGTGGTTCAGACGTGCTCCTGAAGAACCGCTGGAACATGAAGAGTTGAAAGGTCAACCTTAACGCCACCAAGAGGCGAAGGTGAATTCGATCAAGTTCAAAGCAGTCATCTGTTAAACGGTTACCAGTCCAGCTTGTTTTCTGTCACTTTCTTTCATCACTGTCTGTACTGCCTGACTGTTGACTCGTACCAGTTTCACTTCACGTGCAGCCATTTAAAGACAAGAATTAGTTGAAGTCATGGAGTAAGGGCTCTGCTGTAAAATATCACAAGGGCGTCACATATTGACAAATCTAGCCTGTCGGCTGCAACTCCTCATCTTTGTCCTGGAACTTAGTGTGAAAATTGAAATGTGAGTTTTGAATATAATAAACAAAAATCTTGAACATTGATCTCATCTGCTTTTCTCATGTTCTTTCTGTCATGCATGTGCAGTCCGGTTCCTTTGTGTAGTTTTTATTAGATCCTGACCGTTGCATCAGTAGGGCACATATTTTAGGCCGATATAGGTGTTTTGGGACATATCGGTATCTGTGATAAGTGTCCCATTATGTGCCGA
Organism: Garcialebias charrua; assembly: GCA_038048925.1. Lineage (NCBI taxonomy): Eukaryota > Metazoa > Chordata > Actinopteri > Cyprinodontiformes > Rivulidae > Garcialebias > Garcialebias charrua. Next base: position 34,136 of record JBBPBX010004344.1, on the reverse strand, counting down.
TGTGTCCTTACTTGCAAAAGGAAACTGCTCAGCGTGAGGAAGATGGCGTGCTGCCTCTGTAGCTTTTTGGCTAGCCCGTCTGTATTGCAAGCCGCTAGCTTGGCTTAGTCCAGTAGGTAGGGCGCTCAGTTCAGTTGACTGGGCGGGGCACCCTTCTTGAATAATACAGGTAGTCCCCGACTTACGGGCGAGTTCCGTTCCTGCGAGTTGCTCGTAACACGAAAATTCGTAAGTTGGAACACGAAGCACGTGTTCTCGTAAGTCCGGATTTTCGCTCGTAAGTTGGAACATTTATGCTAGCGCTACTACGAACACTCGTTTTTCATCAAAAACGTTCATATTAGTTCATAAACATGGTCGGAAACGTGTTTCCAAACGGTTAGCTAACACACTTTCATCTAAAAACACAAAAAAGTGCTGTATTTTTTAGGGATGTGCCGATCGATCGGTAACCGATCAATCGGCACCGATAATCATTAAAGCGGATGTGATCGGCTTTTGCCTTCAATTACCGATCACAGAGCCTGTGATGCGAAGTTTGCTAACTGCAAAACGTGCGACGAAAAAGTACCTCGTGGAGGAATTTCAACGAAGTCCTTCAACACAACAAACCTAATTCGTCATTAAAATGTTTTAATACGTTTTAATAACTTACCAAAAGCCGTCTGCCAGCGCCGCGATAAGCAACACCTGTTAGCATGAAGCCCCACCGAGTAGCTCCACCGAGTCCGCTCCGCTGCGCAGTTACGGGCAGTCCAGTTTAGCTGCGGCTTCAAAAAGGCTGTCGGCTTTGTTATTCCAAGTTAGCTGGGTGTCCCCCGGTATCTTCTGCTTCCAGTCCGACATCGAGGCGAGCTCCAGGAACCTCTGATCGCACAAAGCCGGCTGTCTGCTGCAGCTCCGGTTTAGCATGTTAGCCTTAGCTCATACCATGAGCTGCTGGTCTCGCGCGGCGCTGTAGGAACGCTCGGCGGTGTGATCGCAGCTGCTGCTCCAGTCCTGAGACATTCACAGAGTTCAGGGAGTGTTTCCAGTTAATTTATCCGTATGAGGCATCCTCTTATGGGAGAAACAGTCCTCCAAAAGCCGAGTGCCGAGTGTGGAACTAATGAATGTAAAATGGCGGAGACGGTATTTCCTGGTTCTTCTTCTTCTTCTTCTTCTTCTATAGAGTTGAATGGCGGTTGGCGAACTCATATTAAGCGCATTACCGCCACCTGGTTCCCGCAGGAAGTTGTTCAAAAAAGCACGAAATTATTTAAAAATAATAATAATGATACTTTACGTATTTATAAAGCCATTTGTAAAAACAGCCAACAGTGCAGCTTTAAGTAGCAAATGGGGTATTTTAGTTTTTTATATGAAGTAATAGATGTGTTTTTTTTTTTAAAACAATAAAAAACCTTTTTTTTTTAATTGAAAGTTAGTAAGGTAAACATTTTTCTTTGATAATGCAGTTGATAATTACTTTTATTTACTTTGTTCTCTGAAATAAATTAGTAAAAATATGTTTTTGTCTGAATTATGGTGATTTTATGGTTCTGAAAATAACATAAGTGCTGCTTCTGGCTACAAGATCTGAAAAGTTTTCAGATCTTGTAGCCAGAAGCAGCACTCATAAATTACAGGTAAGCCATTTGATCGGTGATCGGTGATCGGTTTATGTGATCGGCTCACATATAGGCAATCGGTTTTTTGATCGGTATCGGTGATCGTCACACATAGGTGATCGGTATCGGTATCGGTTTTAAAAAACCTGATCGGCACATCCCTAGTATTTTTTTTACAAATTTACTTCTCTTTCGCCAGCTCGTAAGTCCGGACGCTCGTAGGTCAGAGCGCTCGTAAGTCGGGAAGTACCTGTAGTAGGGGAAACGCGGCACTTGTTAACTTTATGGTGACAGTGTTTCACCTAAACTTGCCATAGCGGTGTGCTCATCCATGATTTTTTTTTTTATGGGAGGGATGGACACATGTCTTGTACAACAGTTTTTGAGTAGGAGTGGGGGGGTCAGCATGAGGAAAGAGGCACTTTTTAGCTATAGCGCCTGTATTGTGCGGCGTGCGCCACTAGCTTAGTACGACACATTTGAGCTGTGCACTGTTTGTACAGACAGTTTTTGACTGGGGGTGTCAGGATGAGAGGAGAGGCAGCGTGAGCGCTGCTTTTAGTTTTTAAGCTAGAGCGCCTGTATTGTGTGCCGCTAGTTTGGCGCTTGGTCAGTGCCGGAGGTGGATGGGAGGGGAGAGTTCTGTTTGGTAAGTGGGGTGCACAGTTCTGTTTACAGGGTGGGGCACCCCTCTAATGGTAGGGGAAACTGGGTGAATAGTGGAGGATAGAAAATGTGAACACACGTTAGGACTACGGTACTCTTTCAAGACTTCAAGTGTCAAAACAGTTTTAAAAGTAGCCGTTTACTTACCGTACATTCCTGGGGGTGGACAAAGCGAAAAAAATTCTGTCAATATATCTCTTATCAGCATTAGACTTCCCTTACCAGTATTGGTATTGGCAATAGCCAAAATTTCCTTATCTGTTGAGCTCTAGTTTTTATGACTTGATCCAGATGTTTTGCACCACAATTAAATGTAATCCTCATCTTCACACTCCTTCACAAAACTTAGAAGGGAATTGAACCTTTTTTTAATTTCTTGAGAAGTTTCTAAAGAATATTAGTTTTTATTCATTCAACCTTTATTTAGACTGGTTAATCCCATTGAGTCTCGAGGACTCATTTACAAGAGAGACCTGGTTTCAACAAAAAATGATGACAACAATAGACAATTTTTACAAATTACAATAAAATGGCAAAAGTAGCAAAAACGGCTAGATTATAAGAAAAATGTAGAAAACTAAAAACAGGAATATGTCTGCATTGGTCCTTGCCATGAACTTAACAGATGTTTGAAACCACTTAGAGAGGTCAAGGTCAAGAGCTTCAGATCTTTTTGTAAGATATTCCAGGAAACGGGAGCGGAGTAGGAGAAGGTCCTTTCACCAAGTTCAGTCTGCACTGAGGGGATACTGCATGTAATCATGTCCTGAGAGCGCACACTGTAGCTGCGCTCACGCAGAGACATGTAGGAGGAGATGTTTGAAGGCAGCTGACCAAGAAGTGGTTTAAAGATGAAAATGTACCAGTGGAAGAGTCTGTGTGAAGTTAATGATGTCCAGTTAACCAGTGAATACAGGGTGCAGTGGTGGGTACGATAATCACAACCAGTTATGAATCTTAGTGCATCATGATAGACCGCATCCAACATCTGCAGGGTGCTTGTAGGAGCATTCATGTAGCTAATGTCACTGTAATCAATGGAGGGAAGAAAAGTCGCAGTTACTAGGCGTGACATTAGTGACATTTCTGAACCAGTTCCTGATGCAAGATCTTTTAAAACTATTCAGTAAAAGAAAGCTGGTACCTTTTTATTACATTAAGCTACATGTGCAAAAGCATATAAACTTTTCATGACGATAAAATTAGGCTTAAAGGTGGATTTAAAAAAAAGAAAGGAAAAAAAAGTAATTTACGGTAATGCAATACCTATTCTTGTTAATAATTAACAAAGATTGAATGTGCAATTTTGTGGGCCTAAGCTTTGGTTTTTGCAGCAAATGGATGAATGGAAATGTTAGCTAATGGTGCAAATAAACAGCTACTTTTAACTATGTGAATAAATGTTTGCTAATATCTAAAACTCTTAGTTAAGATAAGATAAGATAAGATGCCTTTATTAATCCCACAGTGGGGAAATTTACATTGTTATGCTAGGGGCATAGTTATTAGGTAAACGTAGATTGGAAACCTCACAATAATGTAACATGGCTAGGATTTGGCGTTAATAGAGAGCAGTAAACATTTAAACAAAAGAATGGTGGATGTGGTTTATAGTTACTAACTAATAAATATTTGTTGATATTTGTTAAATAACTTATCACTCAGAGTTGAAGTTATTGGCTAACTGTATGGATAAAGTGTTTAAATAAGTAGAATTTATTAAGTAGAAATATCCAATGAACATTTTCACATGAACATAACATGAACTTATTAGTTCTTTTAAATGTGGTTTTGGCTCTCTGATGTAAAATCCTGAAACAGCCGTTAAAGCCGAGGTGTCCTGAATGCAGCCCAGTCACTTATCTCTGTTTTTTGTTTCCTCCTTACCTCACCTGGCTCTTTACACAAGTCATGTTGCTCTTTTGACTCATCGTAGACTTTTATGGACTTCCTTTGTCTTGATCTTGGCGTCATCAGGGTTTGTCATGATTGGTCTAAAACTGTAGCTGTTCCGATATTTGATTTTTACCAGCTTGGATCACTTGCTGAGGTGTTAATGTTTTACGTCTAATTCACTGTGTTCCTGGAGAATTACTAGGGTGACATTCTTTGCCCTCACCGCTTCCTGTGCTGCCTCTGAAGGCAGGAAGTGAGCTTAACTGCTGATTGGCTGAGAGAAGAAACAGAAAATTTGAAATACAGTGTACTGTACTACTTATGATTACGGCTGGACGATATGACCAAAACTTATCACAATATATTTCTTAATTTCGGTCGATCACTACCGGTATATCATTCCGAAATCGATATAAACAAAATAAAAGCCTAAGAAAAACTGTACAAACTGTACAAATAAATTAATGTTCACATTTTCTTTGTATTTAGCCTTCAAATACATTTGAAATCACCATCAAATAAACATAAAACTCAACTTTGTCAATATTAATAGTTTTAACTTTAAACATTGCTGCATGGGTTTCTCTTTGGATGCAGCTGGGGGTGTTGTTTCAGGGACACATTGGCTCATACTTTTATTGTGCTTCATCTTCTGACTCAGCATATTCTATTGAGTGGAAACTCTTCAGATGGTGGAACAAGTTAGATGATGACAAGTTTGATCATTTGTAGCGAAGACTTACCGTGCGTTGGATCTTAGCCTAGCCTAGCCCGTTACCGCTGACTCTTCTGGACTCTAGCTCTGTGTGTGGTGTACGTCACCGCACACTTACGTACCGGTAGTTGTGTTACGGCTTTTTCTGTTAGGGTTGAAACAAAAAGAAATGAGTCAGTGAAACGTTGTAATCATAGCATAATGTATATCGAAAATGTGCTTAAAACTCATATCAACGTTATTGAATAAAATTATATTGTGATATATATAGATATTGAGTTATTGTCCAGCCCTACTTCTGATTCTCCTCATCTATGAATTAGATCATTGCCCAATGTGTCTGTTTGTGTGTGTGTGTTCGTAGCCTGGTTAAAACCAGACCCTTGTCCTTCACTTTGCTTCGTACTAGGGTCTGGACTTTCTATTATAGAGAACCGATTCTTGCTGGAGGCGTGGCCTCTGCTGAGGAACAAAACCATTGGATCTTAGAAAAATTTTGAACAAGGAAAGCATTCTGCTCCCTCCCCCTCAGAGCCATATATGGTCTGCTTCCCGTGCTCTGGTGAACTTGAGATCAGCTCCTCCACACACCTCTCGCTGCCGCTGCATATTCTGTGTTTATATGTTAATAAAACGTTCTAAAAAATAAAACCATGGAGCGCTGGTCCAGCACACCAGAAGACCAGAAAATCTGCAGGGACTCGGGCAGCAACGTAAAACCTAAGTTTAATTCTCTCGTGACAACCTCAGTCATTTCCTCATCATTGCACTCAGCGGAGGGAGAGGAGGAGGAGGGAGAAGGGAAGCGATCACTTGACTTTTGGCAAAAAAACAAAAGAAAACTCCAGATAAGGGATTAAGAAGGAAAATTTAATAAATTTGTGTCACATATAAAACAGTCCTGCATCGCTTTGCATCGCTTTGAATGAGAACATGCGGATGCTCGCTGGCTGCGCTGGGACAGGTGGGGGCGTGGCTTAGGGGCAGTGTTGCCAGATCTCGCGACAGAAACAAGCAGTCAGCTCCATGAAAACCAGCCCAAAAACAAGTCCAACTGGCAACCCACCCCATTGTGTAAAAAACCGGCAGTTTTTAAACAGTATAAACATATTTATTATAGCATTACATATAACCAGCAAAATTATACTTTGAAGAACGTATTCAGTCTAAAAAATAAAAATACATTTTGCATTTTTATAAAGCTGGTTTCTTGTCATGCGCACAAATTAAAAAATAAAATAAAAATTAAACTGCAAATTCAACAAAAAAAACTTTCTTGAATCTTTATACTGATGTTCAATGAAGCAGGTAGAAAAAAATCAGCATACAGGTAGGAAAAAACTTTAGATTTCTTAAAACTCTGTTTAAAAAGGAACGCAAGCACCTGAACGTAACATCCGCCTTGACGTAACATACGTCAGAGCCACGTGGAAGGGGGGCGTGAAGGGACAAACTACCTACCACTTGCATTACTGTTTGACAGAAAAACAAGCCCAAATAAGCGACTCAATGTCCACGAGAAGCCCAAAAAACCCAGTCGCAAACGGCTCACCGAATTTATAGGCGACTCCAGGGGGAAACGAGCCCAAAGTCGCTTGAAGTAAGCGGACTTGGCAACTATGGTTAGGGGCCAGAAACTCTGCCCCTTCTGTTCTCTGATTGGTCTCGTCAAAAATCAGCCGGAGAAATCGTTCTCTATGGGAGAAGTCCCAGACGGAGCAGTGAAGGGAAAATAGAATTGAGCGGAGCTGCGTAAGAAGGCGAGGGCCAGGCTAGTGGGTTCGCAGTACATCTCATAAATCAAAGGTCCAATTTGAATTAACCTTGCTGAAAGTAGTCATTGGATGTACATCTACAACTGATTGTAACTGGTTGTGCTGACATTTGATGCGATTATAATTTTAGTCATTCACAACACGTGTGTTTACTAATTTCACCAGTTATTTGTTAAAAAAAACGTTAGCATTACCTGTTGGAGTTGGTTCATAAGTTGGTCCTACAACTTATCGCCTTACCAGGTAAATCCATTTTAAGATGCTACCACCACAACTAATTCACATTATTAGCCAACTCTCAATTATGTATAACTCAGTTTTACAGATACAGTATTGGGAAAAAATTAAATTTTTTAGTAACCGAGTCTTTCACAACGTATACTCTAAATGTGACATTTTGTAATATCACACGAGATAACGCATTGTTATTCTATTAAGGTTTGACTAAAACAAGTCTGAAATCTTTACGATCAAAAGAGCTGTTTTTACATCTTCGTTCATTACATTAACTATGTCCGGAGCCGCGACAACCTGCTACAACTGTGGTTATCAACTGGTGGCCCATGGGCCACTTTAGGTTTGTTAGAGGGGGCTTTAGTGGCCAGTAGGCGTGACATTATAAAGCAAAAAATATCTAATGATTTTTAACATTTATGACAGAAAAAGACCAGGGGCCTCATGTACAAAGACTTGCGTGGACTTCTTACTGAAAAGTGACGTACGGTCAAATCCAGAAAACGGCGTACGCACAAAAAAATCCAGATGTATCAAACTGTGCGTACGCCGGAATCCACGCACATTCCTTTTGTACATCACAATCAACGTGGAATTGAGCGCACATGAGAGAGTGGCCGACTCCGCCTTTGACACGCCTCCATATAAATATGCAAATTCATTTAAATATGCCCTGCACGAGAGGAATGTCGTCATTGCTCTATTGCAAATCATGTCGAAACGTGGAAAAAAGAGGAACTTCACGGACTGTGAACTGGAGACACTTCTGAGTGAGGTAGAGAGGCACGGAAAAAGGTTTTGTTTGGCACGCGTAGGCAAGCACTTTTAAACGAGAAGTTGACCACGCAGTAACAACATGCCTAGATAGGTCACTGGGTAGCGCGTTCGCCTTTCGTCCCGAACTTCATGAGTTCAATTCCCACATGATACAACGTTTTTTTTTCTATATTCATTCCAGATTTAAAGAACACAAGAAAACTATTTAGAAAAAACAACAAGAAATGAAACAATACATGAAATGAAAGGAAGCAGAGGATTTCTTGTGTTTAAAAAAAAAAATAGTTTTCTTGTGTTCTTTAAATCTGGAATGAATAAAAAAAAGAAAACGTTGTTTTCATTTAAATATACCCTGCAACAGAGGAACGTCGTCTTGTCCCATCATGCATCACGTTCTTCAACTGCTAAAACAGCTAAAAATGAACAAAAAACAAGAATTTAAGCTGTGCAAAACTATTCAGTCTTTCTGTTTTTTATATTTTTTGCAGGTTATATTCTAATTGCGTCCATGTGGATGTAATAATTGTTAATCATGTGTGTTTGGTGTGAACAATGATGATTTTCACATCATGAACAGTTTCTCAGAATCACCTCTAGGTGTCGCCAATGGAACCAAAACCACAGAAACGTGCGTACGCCAGCCCTGGAGCTGGCGTGGGGCTGCACACATTTCCACGTTCAGTTCTGTTTTGATACATACGGAGTTTTGCGTGGAAAATGGCGTACGCAAGGTTTTTGTGCGTACGCACCGTTGATACATGAGGCCCCAGATTCTTGAAAATGAAAAAGCTGAAAATGAGAAATGCGTTTTCGTCACTGATTTTAAAGACATCGGACATCTTGAGGTTGGATCAAAATGAGTTTCATCCTTAACTTTAGTCAGCTGGGATACTTGTCTTTCAGCTTTGGACTGAGTTGTTTCTGTAATCTACTTGATGAAGACACTTCAGTTTTAACAGACCGATTCAAACAAAATATTATAGTTTCATGTGTCTGTAGCTCACAGACATTTTGAGGAAAATGACAGTGAGCTGAGGTCAAGCAGACGACCTTGTTGGAATGAGGAAGGAAGTTAGGTCAGTTAATGTAGAAGAGGACGGTCCGAGGATGTACTCGAAAGGGAGTGGAGGAGGAGGAACATACCAAGCATATTTGATATCTTTTGTTAAGTGGAGTTGACGTATTACCGGTAAACACAAATGTGCCCTTAACAATCAGACTTGGCACAAAAAAGCTCATTTGAAGCTGGATGCTTGTAGTTTGTTTTGCCATTTGAGTTGGGTGGAGTCTTCAGTGCAATGAGCATGGACGACGAAAACCATTCGTTTGTCGACGCTGTAGATCAGCTCTCCGGAGAGGGGAAGTTCTCACACTTCTGGAGAATGTAAACTGACATTGCTAAACAGTTTTGTGCTCCTTTAAGCGTTACGTCTACGAGAGTCTTGGTGTTTTGTTGAAGACCTTGCTCTAGATCAAAGACTGGTAGTCTTCCTCTTCAGTTGTCAGCTTCATTTAATCCCAGATAAACTCCGAGTCTTTCAATCTCCTCAACCCATCCTGCTGTAAATTGTCACAGAACTGTCATAAAAACTGTTTATTTAAACAAACTGGACAAAGAAAAGTACCGGTAGTTGAAAATTGATTCTATGAAGACAGACTGTGTAAAAAGTTGAGTTTGGACATTAAAAAAAAGTCAATTTTTCCTCATAAAACCTTGATGCCGTCTAATCACTCTGGGTGGTATTTACCCCCATTGACTCCTCAGCTTATTATAGCCTCACAGAATGTTACGCTTAAGACCTCTAAGGGAAAAAAAGCTTTTATTCTCTTTGTAGGACGTGGCCTCTTCACAGCCAGCTTGATTGTACATACTTGGAAGGATTAAATATTTCTAAGCTTCTAATAATTTCCTTGTGGATTGCTCTCATAGGAAAACAAAACAAAACTAGAAACTTGGCTACAAATGACCAACACCAAATTAATGAAAAACTATTCAGAAATGACTTAGATGAGTTTCTGGTTGCCTTTTTAGTAAGATCCTAAAGTTTAACACCTTTAAAAGGATTGCATGTTTAGGCGGATTGCCTAAAATTCACTGGTTAAAGAAATTATGAGGGTTTTGTGGTGGATGGTGTCAACATCTTCTTATGTAACACTGGATTCAGAGTGAAGCAACGAGTCACCAAGAGTTTTTATTGACACACTGCAGCATAAAATGTCCACGTTATGTTGAAATATTTATTGTCTCTGAGCTAGAAGCAAACAAAAAAAAAAGGCAAAAACGGTTTTGGAGCTAAGTTTAGAAATGAGAGTGGGATATTTTATGTTGGATACGTGCCAAGTGACTGAATGATTGAGTTTGGATTTGAATCAAATCGTCTTGTCTTACAAATGTTTCTCAACAAGTTGGAAAAGAGCTGGAAGAATTCTGCGTTGTAATTAAAAACACTGAATACATAAAAATGTTGCGAGCCTTCTCGCTAAAAACTACTACCCAGTTTTATTTTACTTAATTTCCCACAGAAGTCATGTTTTGTTCTTTGGTTGCGGGACCTGACTGAGCCTGAAATAGGTCCGAAGGCTCTTTGACTGCAGTGCAATCTGACTCCTGGCAGGGCTCTTGGAGCAACAAAGGCAGGAAGAGACATAAATAAATGAACAAATAACCACATCAGTTGACATTTTACCCCTTCCCTCCCATTTCTACCCTCGTATCTCCCTCCTGAATTTCCTCTCCTTTCTCTTCATCTTCAAAGCTTCCTGACAGTTTCTAACTGTTAGCTTATGTTATATGCCAGTTACCAGACATCACGCTAGCAGTTATCTGGAATAAAAAGTGTTTTAATTGGTAAAATGATGAGTTCTTGCTGTGCTGTTATTGTAAAGAAAGTGAGTGGATCAGGTGGATCAGAGTGATGGTCAAACCTGTTTGTGTCACAAATTATAATTTATTTCTTTTTTTAGGTTTAAGTAACCATTAAGACCTTTACACACATTTACTTGTTTGTTTAAATGCTTGTTTGTTTGCTTTTTAGTCAGATGGTAAGTGTTTTTACATGCAACGTCAGTCATTTACTCCATCCATCCATTATCTTTTACCCACTTCTTCCTTTTCGGGTCGCGGGGTTTACTGGTGCCCATGTCCAGCTATCACTGTGTGAGAGGCGGGGGACACCCTGGACATGTCTCCAGTCCATCACAGGGACACCGGAAGACAAACGAGACAAACATTCACTCTCACACTCACACCTAGGGACAATTTAGTTACCAGTCAGTCTAAGGGAGCCTGTACACTACACGCGGCTCTGCTCCGCCCCGCTCCGCAGGTCGCAGCTGTGCGAGTCCAATTTCCATTACCTGCGCTCTGCTCAGGTCCGAGTGGATGCGTTGCTCCGAGACGCATGCGCGGGAATTGCGAGATCGCGCGATAAATCAAGTGATAAATAAGTAAGTCAGAACAAAACAATTCACTCGGTGGAAGAAAGAGAACAACTGTAGATACTGCTGCCTTGATATTCTCTCGTAAATGAGCTACAGGACATGGTTTGAGCAACAGGAAGTGATGTATTACATTTCAGAATAAAATACTTTATTTATTTCTTGTATTTCTTTTTATTTCTTGTATTGCGTTTGTAGGCGTAGTCATAAATGATAGTTTGACAGCATTTTTGTACAAATAAATCCGTATAGAGCTAGGATTAGTCCGCCCGTGGTGATTTTATTTTGTAAATACGGAAGTTGTGCTCGTTCCTTTTCCTGTTGGTGCGACGTAATCTTCAAAAGTTGACTCCGGCACAGCTCCGGCGTCCGGCAGAAATAGAAAAATTTCTAATTTTGACGGACTGCCGTCCGCTCTCCGCAGCTCGCCGCCGCCGTGCGGAGCCAGTGTAAACTCTGTCATTGATTATAATGGGTGCGTATTTGCTGCGGAGGTCGGACCGGAGCGGGGCGGAGCTGTAACGCGTGTAGTGTAATTTTGGCGTAACACGCATGTTTTTTGGTCTGTGGGAGGAAACCGGAGTATCTGGAAAAAACCCACACATGCACGAAGAGAACATGCAAACTCCACCCAGAAAGTTCCCGGACCAGGATTTGAAGTTGAACTGGCTCTACCAACTGCACCACTGTGCGCTCTTCTCCCCCCACCCCAGGTCATTTATTGTGACATCAAAGTTGGTCACTGAGCTAAAACCTGAACTGACAGATGTTTTTACATTTTGAAATCTAAGGATTTCAATCATGAACTGACCATATACTGGAGTTTAGACAAAGTGTGTCTCAACCCAGACTCACTGCTAGTCATGTGTGGTTTTACTGTAGTTGGAGGAAGACTGATTTAATTAGCTGGTGTTGGCTGCTTTTAACAGATTTGGAAATTAGCTGTGCATGTGCACATGTAAGAAGATAAGATGCATCAACCAGCCCCCCTGAGAGTTAAATAAGACCAATAGAGGGTGCAGTGGTCACGTGACTCAACTCACTGGAGGGATGGCGGCCATAACCAGAAGCGCAAACATCAGGACAATGCCAACGTGGGTAATGACAGTGTGACCCAAGCGGTGCTCTGTTGTTTGACTACAGTGCTAGTCATGGTTTGTCCATCACGAACACTATGTTCAAATATAAAGGTGTCCTTAAGTGCGTTTGGCACGAGGACACCCTAGATTGTAGATCGATGTAAACAGGGTGCTTGGTTCTGTTGACTGGGCGGGTCGCCATCCTTGGATAACGGTAGGGGAAACAGTGTTTCTGAATGGTGTGCGTTGTTGACGGACTTCTGATCTAGTGATCATTACTTAAAAACCACATATATTCCTTATAAATCATTTAGCTGTTTAGATGATTGTTAAATGAAATTAACATTAATTATCTATTATTGTTCTAATGTGTATTTTTTGTAAAATTACAAATGATCTGTGACACAATTCCAGTTGGAATTGGTGGTAATCAAATTGTTGCTTTGTCAGATGAGAGCTGTTGCTCTCATTGGATGCCATCTTTGCTCAACGACATCACAGATGGAGGCAGTGGATGGGAGAGGGTGTCGACCTTTAGTTGTCTTATAGAACTCTATGCAGCTTACTGAAACCCAGTTTAGTTTTTTAGGAAGTCTCTTACATAAAAATGTTCAGGTGTCCATTGAGCCTTGGGGACTTGTGAGAGACCTGATTTTGACAGAGTGATGACAAAAGTAGACACAAACATCCGGACAGGAAGCGTATAAATTAAGAACACGTGAAAGAAAATGCCATTAAAAAACTAACAAAAATAAAAGGTGATGTAGAAAACTAAAAACAGGAACATGTAAATGGACTGTACTTGTATAGCGCCTTTCTATCAGATCAAGATAGTCAAGGTGCTTTACACTACAATCTGTGTCCTCATTTACCCTTTCCAGAGTATATGCAGGGTCTTGCAAGTTATTAAAAGTTGATAAATCAATTTTGGGAAAATGAAGGGTCTTGAAAAGTATTAAAAAGTCTTGAAAGCGATTTGATGAGGTATTATTTTTTTTGCTGTTCTAGCTTTAAATAATTTGACAGCAAAAAGTGTGTATGACGAATATTTGTTTTCCTCACCGCGGATGATTCGGAAACCGCTTCGCACAAATTTAGGGTGTCAGGTTACAACAGCCTTTAAGCCTCAGATATAGTTGACGCGTCGCATAGGGCGCGCGGCCAAAGTGACGCAATCGCGAAGCCCCCGCGCTTTGGCCAGCGCGTTGGTTTCGTGTGTGGTCGTGCACCTCCCAGATTTTGAAGCTCCGCAAGCCTAGCGCGCGCGCCGAATTGATTGACAGGTCGGGTAGGGACCTCACCGACAGCCATAACGCCAGAGCCTGCAGCTGTCTGCGCCGCTATGGTCGTGGAAACGGCGTTGCGACGCATGGAGGAATGTTTTTTATGTGATTCAAATGTATAAATTCCCCGAGCGAGCGGAAAGCCATTCGTTTTTGTTGTGTGATTTCAAACAGTTCTTCTTCTACGGTAGATTTCTTCTTCTACACCCTTTCTTGCAACATATGCACAGGTTTTACACCCATATGTTCCTCCACGTGCTTTGAGGTCAGAGGATCAGGTACTCTTAATAGTTCCAGAAACTCGCCTTAAGCGCAGGGGTGACAGAGCGTTCTCTGTAGCAGGCCCAAGACTCTGGAACGAGTTACCGCTGCTCATCAAACAGGCCCCCTCCCTCTCGGTTTTCAAATCCCGGTTAAAAACTCACTACTACTCCATCGCTTTCAATGCCAGCTGATGTGTACTGGATCGTTTGATTTATGATCTGCAATGTTTTTTATGTTTTTCGTGTTGTACTTCATTGTATGTGTTGCCTGTTGCGTGTTTGTTTGTCCAGCACTTTGGTGGACTTGTTCCTGTTTAAAGTGCTTTATAAATAAAATGGTATGGTATGGTATGGTTTTAGAAGGTACTGCCACCTGCTGGTCAGTAAAAGAACAGCACTTTGCCATGCGCTGCCGTGCCACACTATAAACGCATGCACAGTGCGCGCGCAGCACGCGCGCTCCAGCTTGCGGACCAAAAGCGCGACTATATCCGAGGCTTTACGGCTAGGCCTATCTTGTGCACATGCTGCTTTATCTCCAAGTTGAGCCTGTGTGTTTGAGTAAGTTGCCGCGAGACCGTGAGAACAATGGGTAAATGCAAGTTTTTGGACTCCTGGTTGGAGATGCCTGGTTTTCAAGAATGGCTGAGGCCTCTCGCCGAGAATAACCGTGTTTATTTCTTATTCGCCATCGTTCAACCAAGTTACTTTAAAATAGCTACGAGTCTTGTTGTAACCTAAGCTATATTTTCTAAAACCTAGTCGTGGTTCAGTTTCTTCTTTTGAACTTTTTTCTTTCCACTGTATCTCAGTTCTGTTGTAGGTTTGAGATTCACAGATTTACAGTAATTGAAAACAACAGCAGTTTAGTAAATCAAAGATTTGTTGCTTAATAAAACAAAGTGACGATAAGGTCTTGAATTTATTTTGGAAGGTCTTTAAAAAGTATTGAAAAGGTATTGAAATTAACTTCATTATTCCTGCATATACCCTGCTTTCATACAGCACTAGATCTCTACAAAGCTAATTGAATAAATCATTCTAATGAGACTGATCAGTGTTTTATCACATTCATACACCGATGGGACACACATTGGAGGCAATGAGGGGTTCAATGTCTTGCCCAGGAACACTTGGGCATGTGACTGCTGGTGGATTCGAACCCCCAACTCTTGCATTGGAGGACAACTGCTCTAACCATTCAGCCACAGCCCGCCATGTCTGCATTGATTTTCCCAGGAACTTGACAGATGTTTGAAGCCACTTAGAGAGGTCAAGATCAAGAGCTTCAAATCTTTTTGCAATATATTCCAGGAAACGGGAGTGGAGTCGGGGAAGGCCCTTTTGCCTAGTTCAGTATGCACTGAGGGGACACTGCATGTAATGATGTCCTGAAAGCGCACGCTCTAGCTGCACTCAGTGACATGTTCGTTCAACCTTTATTTATCAGAGTCAGAGAGTCTTTATTGTCATTTGCACCGCATGTGGTACATGTGATGAAAACGAGATTATGTACACGAGGTCCCAGTTACATCCAACAACAAATGAAAGAGAAAAACAGTAATAACATCTAGAACTAACTAAGAAAAACATCAACTAGTAATACACTAAGCCTAATATAGTGGGAATAAACAGCAGCACGAACATGAGTTTGTATGAGCAGATGGTCACAGATGAACACAGATGAACACAGCAACAAGAAAACAGATCAGCATCAGTATGATGTGATATTTTGCAGTGTTTATTTTTTATTTTATTTTTATTTATTCATGAGTCTAACAGCCTCAGGGTAGAAGCTGTTCCTCAGTCTAGTGGTTCTACACTTGATGCTCCTCAACCTCCGTCCTGAGGGGAGTGGGGCAAAGAGTGAGTGTGCTGGATGAGTGAGGTCTTTCATGATGCAGGTGGCTCTTTTCCTGCATCTGGAGGTATAAATGTCTGTGATTGTGGGGAGACTGACTCCAACAGACTTCTGTGCAGCCTTCACCACTCTCTGCAGAGCTTTCCTCTCTTCAACTGTGCAGCCTCCATGCCACACGTTGATGCTGGAGCACAGGATGCTCTCCACTGCACACCTGTAGAAGGAGGTGAGGACTGGGCTGCTCAGACCAGCTCGTCTCAGCCGTCTGAGGAAGTAGAGTCTCTGATGACCTTTCTTGATCAGGCTGGTGGTGTTGTTGCTCCAGCTGAGGTTATCATTCATGTGTACACCCAAGTATTTGTAGCTGGAGACCACTTCCACTGCAGACCCACCTATTTTCAGTGGGGCATGGGTGTGTTTGTTCCTTCTGAAGTCCACAATCATCTCCTTTGTCTTCTTCACATTCATGTGAAGATTATTCTCTTTGCACCAGCTCTCCAGGTGTTCCACCTCCTGTCTGTAGCTGGACTCATCATTGTTTGTGATGCATCCCACCACCGCTGTATCATCTGCAAACTTAACAATATGACAGCCTGGAAGTGTGGCTGTACAATCATATGTGAGCAGAGTGAACAGAAGGGGGCTCAGCACACATCCCTGAGGAGAGCCAGTGCTGAGGGTTATGGTGGAGGAGGAGAAGTTGTGGATCTTCACGGACTGTGGTCTGTCTGTTAAGAAGTCTAGTACCCAGTTACAAATAGAGGGGCTTAGTCCAAGTGTAGATAGTTTGTCTATCAGAGTTTGGGGGATCATGGTGTTGAAGGCAGATGTGAAGTCCACAAAGAGCAGACGCACGTATGAGTCCTTCTGATCCAGGTGGGTGAGAGCAGTGTGGACCACGGAAGAAATGGCGTCCTCTGTGAAGGTTAATCCCAATGAGCCTCGGGTCTCCTTTACAAGAGAGACCTGAATGGAAGAGCTGTATAAAGGCAGCTGACCAAGAAGTGATTTAAAGATGAAAATGTACCAGTGAGAGAGTCTGCGTGAAGCTAATGATGACCAGTTAACCAGTGAAAACAGGGTGCAATGGTGGGTACATTAGTTACAGCCAGTTATGAATAAACAGCGTCCAACACCAATCTTCCAAATCAGACAGCCTCTCCCCCAAAGCTACCATAAGACAACTTTTATTACACGCACCATTTTGGGTAAAGGAGGCAGAAGATTAGCAAAAGATCTGACACACACGGTGAGAACAGAGGAAGCCAGGAGAGAACAGAAGCCATGCTAAGCTAACAATTGCAAGAGCTAGTGGATCCCAAATACACTGACAAAAACCAAGAGGTGTTGAAAGAACAAAAGTGTCTCAAGCACGAGCCAACAGTAGAAAACTGCTGCATTGAGGGTGTTTTTGTGCTAGAATCTAAAACTGTGCAAAATATAGATAAATCCAGAAAAACTAAAGATTCCTGGAGCAAACAAATTACTCCAGCTACCAGCAGAGCAATCAGGAAGTGAGAAATGAGGTTTTAGTAACGTTGGCAGGTCGTACAAAATAAAAAAAACCAACTCAGAATCAACAAGGATTAATCTAATGCTTTTATCACTTGAATAAACCCATTTGGTCTCTGGGCGAACAGCAAGATCTTATTTTACTGTGAAGAAGTGAAAATTCCACAAACGTCGACCCCGACCAGACACATCCCAGACAATCTGAGTACAGACCATAGTGTGTGTGTGTGTGTGTGTGTGTGTGTGTATTCCCCAGTTGGGGGTACAAAAATGCAACAGTTATGCAAGAAGTCCTAATGTTCTCAGAGTTCAGTTTGATGTTAGAAAACTAAAACATTGTTTTTATAGCATTATCTATTTTTCTGCTACTGTATAACACATGCGCGCGCACACACACACACACACACTCGTCCTCACTTCGTAACATTTAAATAACCTCTCATTTACCCATCTGTGACATTGTAATTGTCCTCCTCGTGCCTTATGTAAGCGATTCTACCTTGAATAACGGTTTTTATTTAAAATCTGCCTTTCTTGCTGTACAGTTGGTTTAATTTTGTTAAAAATATATTTTTGGAACAAAACCTACTGTGAGAATCACACTTCTTGCCTTTTCACCATTTGCCTGCTTCCTCTTTCCCACATTTGATCATCCTTGCAGTTTTCTCCTCCCTCTCTTGATCATCTCTTATTTCCTCTCCCGTCCTCTCGTCCTCCTCTCCTTAATCCTCCCTTCCTTTGTTTCTGTTAGCTACTATATTAAGGCTCCTCCAGAGAGCCAATCTTCTGGCTGTACGCCATGGACAAGGAGCTTGTTGAAAACGGGCAGTGTGAAGTTGTTGACTCACGTAACGGTATATTTGACGGACATTAGGTCATCCAAGACGCACACAGCAATTACGCATTTGCCGTCTCCCTGTGGGAGGCGTGTGTGCATGCGTTGTTAGCCCTCGTTTACAGACTACCTGTCAGCACATGAAGCAGGCAGAGGCTCCCTTAGTTTGTATGTCTGTGCACACATGTTAATGATCACCTGTCCAGACTTGAGGAGATAATGAGACCGGAGCAGGCCCTGATGCAGGACTCCTTCCTCTCTCAGATCCACATTTCTCTCAGATCTGCATTTCTACTCTTAACTAAATGACTCTGCAGACTGATAGCATCCTAGATTATAACCGTTTAGACCGATTTTGTTCTTTCTGTTGTCCCATTTCACCTCATCCTCCTTGTTTCTGTGAGAAAAAATGCTTGTTGAGTTCAATGTTTTCTCAGCAGCGCAGGGAAAACGTTGATCAAACAGCTGTTTTGCTCGTTTAACTTGAGGCTGGTTCTTCCCTCGTGTTCTTCATACGTCTGACTAAAACCCCTCTCCTGTTCTATCCTGACCCCTGCGGGACAGTATCCGGTTCCTGCACTCTCTCTCTACAGTAGCAGGCTGCATATCCTGTTACAGCACTGTTTGCATGAGCCCACATAAACCGGGAATGCAGGGAAACCTATACTGCAGCTTTTTATAACTAGTTTTTTTTCTGTTTTGTTTTTTTATATTGGTTTTGGAAAGAAAATAATAGTTCCTGGACCTTTTTTTGTTTTGTTTGTTTTACAGAGTTGTGGCTGACATTCATTGCTGAACTGATATCAGTAGAAACAGAAACCCTCATGTCTTTGTATTTTGTAAAGATTTATTTATGGAGACGCATGGAAAACGTTCATCTGAAGTGAAACTGTGTGATAAAACTGAACAGAGTTGTTGGTATGCACGGCACAGCCCCTTTTTTAATTGGTTTGGATCTAAGATTATGAGCCCTTCTGCCAGATCAGACCAGATTCTGAACTTTAGTTTCAGGGCCAGGACAGCATGGTTTTGGCCCAGCTGAGTCTGGTGTAGCTGGTCCAGTCAGTACACTGCTGTCCAAGTTCTTTGAGGCTGATTCTTGTGCCAGAAGGTCCACTTGTAAAGCTTTAACTGTTCCTGAAATCTGCGTTTTCTTTTTGTTTGAGGTCAGGGGTAAGTTAGACTTAAATGTTTTGCACAGAGGCTTTATGACTGTCTGGAGTAATTATTTTTCCTTTCTTTAGTCGGTTTAGGTCCTGTCTTGAATTTTGCTTTTAGATTACTGTGAAAAGAATCAAATGGCCAAAAGAATCAAATGGTCATTAGAATAGTCTTGTTGGATCATTGCCCAAACTACCTGAATAACATAATCAATCCAATCGTTGTGCCTCTGCATGAACAACACAGGGCTAATTTCATCTTCATCGTGGACGACTGCTCCAGATCAATGAGGTCACATCTTCAACAATTTCTCGGGATCAATAATGTTCTATCTTAACTTATATCCTGATGGTAATCTTAACATCTTTAGGGAACAACTGGCTGTTGTAGACTGGGGTACCTCAAATGGAGTGATCTGCTCTTTCTCCACATTTCTTCATATCTGAATCTCATAGAAAATCTGGGATCAGAGTTTCCCCTTGGTCACTTGTCTTGGCAGGGCGCTCATCTCTTCGGGGATTCTTGTCAACTGGGGGTACTTGGTGAGACAGACATGTCTGTGTTGCACTGTAGTTTAACGCTACATTAATACCGGCAGTTGTCATCCAGGGGGAAATGCACGAGAAAAGCGGAGTTCTACATCTTCGTAGTGAGCCCTTCTGCATTGCGTGCTGCTAGATTAGCATTACGTCAGTAAATGTTGATTGGGGGTGGGGTTGTGGGTGAAGGAACATTTTGGTAGGCGGAACGCTAGGTTATTTTGACATTGTGAGGCACCCTCCTTTGGTAAAGGTAGGGGAAACACTGAGATTAACTGCATCATCATGTAAAAGTTTTTAACCCTGTAACCCAGACTAGGGCTAATCGATATTTTTAAAATATTGAGATACATTTTTTTCACGATATAAGTTGATATAAGTTGAGACTATCTTGATATTAGGGCTGAACAATTTTGGAAAATAATTAATTGCAATTTTTTTTCTATAAATTGCAATTGCGATTTCAAACGCGATTATTTTTTTAATATCTTCTCAAGTATTTTTCAACAAACAGAAGCAATAAATCAATCTGTTTTATAATAAACAATGTCAGATTTATTTAAAGCAGAGATTACAATAAAGCAAACAAATCTATGCCTTTTCTTTTCACCATTTCTGTTTTTTTCTTGTTTCATAAACACAATAGTAAACATGTTAAGTGAACTTCCTAACTACTGTCTGAACTTCACATGACAGTTAATAAATAAATATAAAAAATTGGATATAAAAAATTACTGTTTGATGTTCAAACAGTTCGGTCAGTGATCCCTGTCGGCTGATTGCTTACTTGAAGCACTGGTTGTTGTCATTCTAGCCATGCAACCATCGTAAATATCTTTGTGGTGTTTTTTTTAAGTGTTGATAAAGATTTGTGTCACGTGACCAGTCAAATTGCAGCCTTCGCGATTAGAAAATCTCATTTTATCATATTGCGATATTATTGCAAATGCAATTAATTGTTCAGCCCTACTCGATATAAACGATATAAGTTTTTTACTTGAAAATCCTCCTGCTGTCTTTTTTCTCCCACTCGCCCCCCTCCCTCTTCTTCACTGAATATAAACCCAGCCCCTCAGCGGCCTCCTCCTTCCTGCCTGCAGGAGGGCGGAGACTTTCAGCACAACAAATAAACACGGCAGATATGAAGAGCCGCTAGCTGCTGAGGGGAAAAAACAATGTTCTTTCTGAGCTAGTTTGGATTTAAATTGTCAGATGAGGGCAGAAAAATTATTTTTGTAGACAATGCTGAAAATAGTCCCGACGAAAGGTCGGAACTACGAATCTTTTTCACCATTTAAACAGCGGCATGGAGCATGAACCGTGAAATGGCAGAACCAAGTGTTTTTACAGCCTGCTGCTTCCTTAAACAAACCACGGGTCCAAGCTCATATAGCCGTGCGTGCACCGCAGAGCTTTATGAGAGGAGCAGAGAGAGGTGGAGACATTAACGAATCAGCAGTTTATCATATCGCTAAAGATACGGTCCTTAGCGGCTAACAAGATGGTTAACGCTTTAGCCGTCTTCTTCCACAGCTGAGACTGACCGTGTCTTTAGCGATATGATAAACTGCTGATTTATTAATATCTCCACCTCTCTCAGCTCCTCTCATAAAGCTCAGCACTGCTAAATGAGCTCGGTTTGTTTTAAGGAAGCAGCAGGCTGTAAAAACACTCGGTTCACGGTTCTGAGTGGAGGCTCACATTACTGCAGTTCACAAACACACTGACTAACGTGAAGGCACCTTTCTATTTTGTCAAGACACTCAAAGCTCTTTACAACACCATCTGTGTCCTCATTTACCCATTCATACAACACACTCTACTAGATTTATACAAAGAATAATCAATACTTTATCACATTCATACACCGATGGGACACATCAGAGGCAATGACGGGTTCAGTGTCTTTCCCAGGAACACTTCAGCATGTGACTGCTGGTGGAATCAAACCCCCAGCTCTCCCATTGGAGGAGACTGCTCCAGCCTCTCAGCCACATCCGTTTTCAGCTGAAGAGGATTATTATTTAATATATGTACGGTAAATAAATGTCTAAAAAATAAAGTAATGTGTGCCCCGCTGTGGCGTAGTGAGATAAGCGCGGGCACATATGCTTGGGGCTTTCGCCTCTCCACAGGCTCGCGGGTTCGCGTCCCAGACCCGGCGAGCTATTTCTGTAGCCGTTTACGCATTGGCCAGCCCTCAATGGCCCGGGGCTCCCCTGGGTGGCTCTGGGCCACCCGCGTTCATTACGCATTTGCCGCAGAGCCGCCTTGAAGTGGGTGGGCAGTTCTCTGGAAGTGGGTGGGGTGCTCTCTTCACGTGGGTGGAGTGTTCGTGTTTTAAGAGAGGAGACTCGGCAAAAAAAAAATTGTTAGCTGGATATATATATATTAGTGTTTCTGCGTTTAATTTTTGTTAATAACTGATCACAAATCAGCTTATGTTACAACGTAAATAACACGAAGCGCACACCCATTTCCGCCTTTCAGCGCGACCTGAATGTCATTAAACAATAACTAATATTGTCTAACTGTTGCGCGCAGCCAGGGTTTTAAAATATAACGAATAATCTCTAACTTTTACGTGCAGCTAAAATGTCAAGAGGAGTGATTCCTATATGGGGAAGTTTGACACCTGAAAATTCAGTCCGTCCGAATAGCTCAACGCGTTAGTGCATTGTTGTTTTGACCGGGAGAAGTGGGTTCGCTTCCCGCCTGGGACAAAGTTATTTTACTTTTTTTTTCTTTATTCACATTTTCTTTTAAATAAAAAGGAGTTTGTTTGGTTAACAAACTCCTTTTTATTTACTCCAATAAAAAAATAAAAAAATAAATAACTTTGTCCCAGGCGGGAAGCGAACCCACTTCTCCCGGTCAAAACAGCAGTGCTCTAACGCTTTGAGCTATTCGGGCGGACTGGATTTTCAGGTGTCCACCTTCCCCATATAGGAATCACTCCTCTTGACATTTTAGCTGCACGTAAAAGTTAGAGATTATTCGTTATATTTTAAAACCCTGGCTGCGCGCAACAGTTAGACAATATTAGTTATTGTTTAATGACATTCAGGTCGCGCTGAAAGGCGGAAATGGGTGTGCGCTTCGTGTTATTTACGTTGTAACATAAGCTGATTTGTGATCAGTTATTAACAAAAATTTAACTCAGAAAAACTAATTCAGCTAACAATTGTTTTAGGGGTTTCTCGTTTCTGTAGTTAAATTTGAATGAAATTCAACCCTCGCGCTGAGGTTGTTTGAATGAGTCCCGCCCCTGCTGCAAACAACGAATCAAATGAGAGCAGTACATGACGTGAAACTGGCTCTGTCGGGCTCGGCCCGATAGAACCACGGTGAAGATGGTTCCAGAACAAGGGTGGATCCCGGGCGGAAAAGGTAAATGCGAAGACGCCGAACCCGGGTTAGAAGCTGGGAGAGCCGGGGAGGGCCGGCCAATGCGTAAACGGCTTGAGGTGTCTCCCCACCTCTCCTCCGTTTCACCCTCTCCCTCTCTCTAGGGCTGGGCGATATGGAAAAAATCATATATCACGATATGGACTTTTTTATATCACGATAACGATATATATCACGATATATACAACACGATGTGTGTGTGTATGTGTACAGGAAAAATTTGGACCAAAGTTTTTTTATTTTATTATTTTACTACAGATAGTTACAATTATAAGAATGTGAACAAAAAGAACAAGGAAATTTGGACCAAAGTAGAAACTAGATCTACCTAAGATTACTTAAAGGTTCAGTCTGCAGTTTCTGTAGAACTGCAGCACTTAGAAAAAATTTCAACAAGCAAAGCATTCTGATCCCTCCCCCTCAGAGCCATATATGGCTCTGCCCCCTTGTGGTCTGTTAAAATTCAAATTCAAGCTCTGTTTTTATTGGCTGATTCAAATTCAAGCTCGGTTTTTATTGGCTGGTTACAAACTTTGTTTTTATTGGCTGGAAAATGGCGGGTCACTTTTTCTTTTTAGAAATGCTTATTTACCACCTGGAGAAGCAAGGGGACAATATTTTTTTTAGTTTTTTTCAGAGATTACCTCTCTAACATCAATCTAGTGACAGAGTGAAGAAATATGTTAAAAATATATTGTTAGAAAAGTTACATATAGCAGCTTTAATTCAAGGAGTACGATTATGGAATGACTTAATGCCAAATGACAAATGTTAAGGAAGCCAAATCATTCCTTGTATTTAAGAAACTGGTAAAAAATGAATTGCTAAAAAAATATAAATGAATCTAATTTAATGTGTGATATATGTGAATTGAAAATTGACTGAGTTATTTACTTATTTTGTTATTATAGAAAATATTGTTTGAACTGTTATTAGATGAATAAGGAGCAGATTTAATAAGATTTATTCTTCATCTGCTACCTTTCATTTTATTTTTTTTTTTTTTCTATTATGAATACGTTAATTGTTGTATTTCATATTATAAAATGAATAAACTAACAAACAAACAAACAAACAACTCCTTTTCTACTTTGGTCCAAATTTTTCCTGCAGGTGGCGGTAAAACAACAGCTGCTAATGAAACTCACGAAGAAGAAATCCGCTCTGAAGTTTGAGTAAACAAAGCAAGAAACAGAAAAGAGAAAACGTTGCGTTTGATTGCGGTTCTGTTGTGTCTCTGGTCTGTTTTGTATTGGTTAACTGGACCCGAGTTCGGACTCGGTTGGACTCTGGGTTCGTGTCCTCTGGACCCATTTTGTCTCCGAGTTTCAGCGGAGCGAAATAATGGAAGCTAACAAGGTGAGCTTCCCCCTCTTTTTGGTAAAAGTTATTCTTCTTGGGCTGCCTGTGCAGCTGTTTTCTCCTTGTTGAGACACCGGCTTCATGCGCCTGCGGCTCTGTTGCTCTCGAGTTTAACAACGTAAAGCATGTGTCGCAAACCCGCGCGTGCGTCAAACATAAAGCAGCGCCGTCATCTCGCAAAACCCCATATGAAGCTTCTTTGCGACAGTTATTTTTTTATTCTTATTTATCACGATAGAGACGATAGAAGGAAAGTAGCACGATAGACACGTTTCTATCGTCCCCACGATATATATCGTCATATCGCACAGCCCTACCTCTCTCCAATAAAGGCCACTAGTGCCACAAAATGTAAAAAATAATAAATAAATAAATAAATTATTAAATAAATAGTTTATTTTTTTAGACATTTATTTTGTAGCGTTACAGCTGTTTGTTACTAAATGTTGCTGTGTGACAACTGGGGCAAAGCTTTGACTCAGAAATACCGTATATTTTTGTTTTTTAATGGAAAGAAAATTATATCAAGATACATATCGTATATCGCGATATATCATAAAAATCTCGAGATATGAATTTTGGTCCATATCGCCCAGCCCTACCCAGACCCTCAATGACCTGAGGGCCGCACTTCAAGAAGAGTGGGATGCCCTGTGTCAGCAGACAATAGGTCAACTTGTGAAAAGCAGGAGACTTCATTAACCGTGTTTCCATCCATTTTCATTTCGAATTTTGAGCTAATTTTTGAAATCTCGCAAATATGTAAATACAAATTAATGCGAAGCAGAAGTGTTTCCATCTACTGGCTTGTAGCGCATCTACCAAGCCATGCACAGCGTCATTACGTCAGACGTCAGCGTCATTACGTCAGACGTCAGCACTGCGCATGTCTACAGTAAACAGGAAGTAGCGGTTGAAAACAGAACCCGGCCACACATCTCGTCAAAATGGAGAGAATATTTCAGGTACGTGTTGCTATCGGGCAAGTTGTATTTATTCTGTCATGCCAACTAGTTTTAGCGATGTTACATGTTGTCCGGAGCGGAAACAGCTGAACGTCACGTGACGTGAATGTTCGCTACGGCAGAACTGAGTCGGCAAATCTGTTTCCATCTGTCGTTTTGCGCATCTGCTCATTTTCGAAGATCCCAAAAACCACCTCAAGCGAGCGTATAAACTTTTTGGCGAATTTGAGGAAGTAAATTCGGATTTTGCCGTTTCCATTAAGCTTTTCTGCTGCGATACTTCAAAATGTGCAGCTAGAAACCTTGATGGAAACACGGCTACAGTTGAGCTGAAATTGATGGTCATGGGCACTTGACAAGTTAAGACATTGACGTTTTTGTTGGGTTATACCCCACCGCTGTTGTTAGCTTTTGTTTCAGTAAATTGTTTGAGATAAGGAAATCAATGTATAATGTATATTCTTACCAAGTCTCTCTTGTAAATGAGTCCCCAAGGCTCAATGGGATTAACCTGTATAAGTAAAGGTTGAATGAATGTATGTATATAAAAAATGTATGTAGTGGGTTGGGGGTACTTGGTGAGATGGAGACACGTCTGTGTTGCACTGTAGTTTAACACTACATTAGTACATATGGGCAGCTGTGGCCGAGTGGTTGGAGCAGTCGTCCTCCAGTGCAAGAGTTGGGGGTTCGAATCCACCAGCTGTCACATGCCGAAGTATCCATGGGCAAGACACTGAACCCCGCTTTGCCTCCAATGTGTCTCATTGGTGTATGAATGTAATCTCTGATTAGTCTCTTTAGAATGATTTGTTCAATTAGCTTTGTAGATATCTATTAGAGTGCTGTATGAATGGGTAAATGTAAATGAATTAATGGGTAAATTAATGAATGGGTAAATGAATGAATGGGTAAATTAATGAATGGGTAAATGAGGGCACAGATTGTGATGTAAAGCGCTTTGAGTATCTCAATAAGATAGAAAGGCGCAACATAAGTACAGTCCATTTACTATTTACCATGCATGTATCTATTTAAATGCCCTACTTTCATGATGTAATATCACCGTGGTATGAACTTTTTACATTTTCTATCAGTTTCACCTGAAAGCCAAATTTCCTTTACATTTTGTGAGTAGTGTAATTGAGGTGAAAGAATTTTAAGCATTATTTGTGATACTTTTGCAAACTGCCTGAAATTTTTGGCCAAATGTCAAGTGGTAAGTACCTGTTCAGTAGGATTCCAAGAGAAAAGTTGCACCATGTCTCGCCAACAGTCACAGGCCAGGGAGGTACAGGCTCAAGGCACATTTACTGCAGTCCTAAAACACTTAAAACAGACTTTGTACCAGAAGTGTAAACAAGAACAATTTGTTGCCGTTACCTAATCCTCAGTTGTTACTGTTACGGTCTTAGATCTGCTGTACTTTTGAATGATCCAGATTCATTTTTAAAGTATAAAAGATTATTTTTCACTGTTGGCTCTTGTTGGGTTGCTTCTGCTCAGAAGCTCTTCCCTCCTGCTCTGTTTGGAACCTGTAGTGGCACGTTACGGGTTACAGGATCTACCGGCCAAACAACGCCAAACCGCCCGGCGGGCTGAAAATCGTGACAACAAATCCCGTCAGCTGAACGGTGTCGTACGTTAAAAGTTTAGTTCAACAAACAAAACGCGTGTGCTGTAGAGCCAGCAGGAAGTGATGAAACGTTAGCGACCAGATGTGACTGTGATGTGAAACTGTGAACTGCACGTGCTTGTCGTCGGAGTGAAGCCGCCACCAACGCCCACGTTCCCGCTCCTGTCCTCGCAGCAGGTTTACACCTGCCTGACTCTGAGCCAGTTGAACCTGCCGACAGCTGCCAGCAGAGCTGTGAGAAAAACGAACCGACGTACACAGCGGCGTGCGTTTTTGCAGCCTGCGTTTTGTACACGTTGGTGAGGAATGCATGAATCAACGATGAGGATGAACTGAAAGTGAGGCGTGATGTTTGAAGGACTTTTGATGTTAAAAGGTGACTGTAGAGATTTCAACACAAGATGACAGCACAACCAAAGTGTGTTAATGAGCTCATCAGTTTTGGACAGAAAACAGGGTGTGTGATGTAGAAAAAACACACACACCTACTGCTGGTGGCGTCATGCAGAGTAAGGCAGTTGTGCAATGATAAGTGTTCAACCTTGCTCATTTTTTCCAATGTTAGAAAGACACACCCTTATCTCTGTGCGTGCATGCAATCAGTGTTGGTGAAGTTATGGTGTGTGTGTGTGTGTGTTGTGTGTGTGTGTTCAGTGTGAAAATTTGTGACTGCGTTGAGAAATCAGGTGTGGAAGTAATCAGTGGCATCTGAATTTATTTGGAGTATGCTTCACAGAGATGCAACAGGTGTGTTTGTGTAGGTGGTTGGATTGTTGTGTGTCTTCAGTACATTCCCATCTGAGGAGTGGTGCGGGGTGGGGGTCCTTGACTTTTGACCCAATCAGATCTGAGATGAAGGACGACGCCACAACAGTGTGGAAATAAAGCTGGAATGAGATGGCTGTCAATCTGCCAGAAGTACGGGACGTCTCAACTTCTCCCAGACGCTACGTTGTGTTGTGGATTGTCCTTGGATGACTGACAGTTTAGACTCTCTTCACTCAGCTTCTGTTTACCTGCTACTCTTTGGTGTCGTAGCACCTATTAGGTGTGTTTTATTAACAGATGTACAGCTAACACTAAATTAAAACCAACTCGCATGCATTGATGATCCAGTAAAGGCTGCTCAGTGGGAGATGTGTCACTTGCATTATTCCCATAAAGCAGCAGAAAGGCTTCTAACTGAATCTGTGCTAACGGTATGAGCAGCTTGGATTCGGGATGTGCTATATGGCATAAAATTCATATCATGATATATATTGTAAAAGGTGGCTAACAATTTATATCATATGTTTTAGGTATAAAATGTGCAATAGGAATGAAAAAAAGCATAGGGTGCCGGTGTCCTTTTGCTGGCATTTATTTGAAAACTGCTGTACCATAAACTAATCTCTGTTAAGAAAATTCCACTACCAGGTCCAGAGTTTTAAAATATATTGGGCTTCTTTCTTGTAGTGCAAAATATATCAAATGTAGTTTTAGTTATGTTTTAAACAAAATGTTTTTTTTTGTTTTTGTTTTTTCATTTATAGATGGCCTCCCTTCTCACCTTATAGCCATCCTCTCACTCAAATATGTATTTTTTTATTTTATATATAGAGAAAGAAAAGAGAAAGTAAGACAACAAAACAACAATTATCCACAAAAAGAGCACAAGGCAAACACACCCAACCTCCGTCCGCAATCCTGCAAAGCACATGACAGAACACAGCAACGAAACATACATGCATAAAGACTTGCAGTAGATTTCTATAAATACACATACCCATACCTACAAATATATATACAGTATACATACATATACATTTATATTCATTCATATACCCATCTACATATCTGCATATATCTACATATACATCCCTGCATCCATTTGTGTGTGGTTGTGAGCATGCATAAGTGAATAAGGTTCTTCCAATAGAACATTTAGTAGCGACTGTGAAGCATGAGAGATCCGTCCCCCCAAAGCCCGAGGCAGACGAAGGAGCGATCAAAGCCCAAGACCCCAGGAAGGACCCCGAGCCCAGAGTCCCCAGGGCCACCCGAACAGGACGAGCCACTCGCCCACTCCCCAGATCCGACCAAGGGGAAGAACCGGACAAACCCCACCAGTGACCACATACAATGACCCCCCGGGGTCAACCGCAACAAATTCACAGGCCCCCGCCGGAGCCCGCTGCACCTGCATGTAGTTTTAGTTATATGTTTTAAACAAAATAATATGTTAACTCTTAACAGTTTCCAGTCTTCTCACTTAAGAAACGAACAACGGAGCAGCATTTTACACGGAAACACTTCACCCTTCAACCCTCTAGAGGGCGTCTCCTTCCACTTTAATCAAGAATCAAGGAATCAAGGAGTTTTAATAACATTGCATCAATTTTCACCGATTACAACGTAAATATGTAGTTGCAGGCATCCAGAGAGAAATGAGTGCAAAAGCTGCAGCAAAACAAAGCACATTACATGTTTTATCAACACACGATATGTTTTATCAACACACGACATGTTTATTCAACACATTGATATGCTCTTAGCGCGGCCAGGCCCAATCTGTCTCCAGATGAAGGTCAAAAGCAGGAAAAACAGGCAGAAACACTGGGATTCACAGCATTGATATTAAAAAAAGATGAATCACATTTTGTCTTCAAGACACCGCGTGATTCAGTAAAAACCATATCAGAGCACATTTAGGTACAATAACAAAGGAAATACGGCAGGCAAGGAGATTGTGTCCATGATTAATTTCAGACAAACACAAAGTTCAGCAGGTGTGCAGCTGGGTGTTATCCGAAGCCTCACAGAAATCTCTGGGGAGGGGGAGGGGGGGGGGCTCTTCAACTCCTCACTCTAGGAGAATGGATTCCCACAGCCCGCTTCAAGGACATGTGCAGAAGCCAGATAATGTTTTTGTTTGTTATCCAAATAGACCACAGTGTTCTTTTCCACTGCCGCCTTCAAGTCTGTGGGTGCTGTTTCATGGCCGAAAGAAATCCAAATATGTGGTTCTGCTCTGCCCCGCTTTCATGAGCTTCCACCTGTCCCTTGATCGATCCTGGGTGGCTGCAAACAAGTCCCAAAACGGACAGCAGGTGCACGGTGGTCCACCACTGCACCAATCGTGCGATTGAGCTCATACAGCAGCTGGGATGAGGAGCCCACGACCCGGTTCAGAGAATTTTGCTGATCAGGCAGTCCCGACAGCGCTCTGATAGCCGCCGAAGCCTCCCTCAGCTTCCGATAACAAACAACTCCGGTTACGCCAAAAAACAGAGCAGTTGCTACCAATAATCCAATAATCCACAAATCCTCCACGTCTTCGACACTCAGAACGGACAGACACATGGGCTGCCACTGACCCCACGAGTCCAGCACGTATCCAGCCGCGTGTGTGTCGGAGGGACAGACAGCTTCTCCTGACACGGTCCGCTTCGTGGAAAAAATCTTATCCATTGAAGAAACAGCCCAATTGATTAATTCCATATTGGTTCGAGTGAGCGCTGAAGGGTCGCAGACGAGACGAAAAGCAAGCAGGGAGTAGGAAAAACTTAGGGAGGGAAGAGCAGAAAGATATGCGTCCTGCCTTAAGGAGAGCTGACACAAAATGGCGACCAGTTTCCTCTGTGGCTTTGACCAGAGGGTCTCACAGTAAATAAATCACACAACACATTGTTATTTTCATAGATCAGAGAGCAGGTTTCTCTAAAGCTGACCAACGCTTACTTTAACTTTTGACGGGGGGAGAAAAAAAAACTTGACAGAACACTGCGTTTTGAGCATGCATCCAAATACAGCAATAACTATGGTACGTAGTTCGCTTGTATCTTCGCTACTTAGCTCTCGAAGAAAATACTTTAACACCACTTACGCACAGTTTTCAACACAAAAAAAGTAAAGATTAAATCTGACAACTCTGATTTACTGCGGTTAGCCGGTAGCAGACAGATCTCTATCGTAGGCTAAATGTCTATCATTTCTACCGTGTACCGTTTATATTGCACATTCCTAGCTTGGATTCAACTAAAAAAAGGCAGAGCTTTCCTAGAAACGATGCATATCTCCCACTGCTTTTTATAAATTATAGACGAACATTATCTTTGAATGAAAAATGACTGCGCTGTTTGTCAAACCTAGAAAACTCCCAGTTAAACTCGTATAACATCCCATTGGCTGTTCAATGGATTTTATTAATTTTGTCAGTAAGGAAACATGCACAAAGCTGCCTGTTTATCATACTTTTGTGGCTGTATTTGAAAAACGCACATCTCACATTTTAGTCTCAGACTTCCTGATATAGAATCAGGGTCAGAATTCTTGGTTGCAAGTTAAAGTTTAATGCCTGTAGTCTGATTAATTTAGTTTGTAGGCTTAGAACAGCAGCTGCCTCAAAGTTATGATGTTATCCCCTCATTTTACCTCCAGTTCTGTGACTAACTGCAGGACCCAGGCTGAATGAACCCAGACACGCCTTCAGTAGGAACATATGACGTTGGTGCAATCCCTCTGAACATCGAGACCCGTTTCAAAGATAATGCTGTAAACAGAATCTGAAACATTAGTGCATTTTTATTCTGGTGACGAGTTCATGGACTCCATGAAACAGGATTAAACCTCCAGGAGATTTAATCCTGTTTCTTCTGAGCCACACGTGGTTTGTTAAAAACAATCAAGAAAAGCAGGAAAACATTTCTTCAGACGGACCAGATGTGTTGAATGTTTCTGCTGAGGAATCCTCATAAACACCCCAATTAACCTGCAGGTCAGTAGAGTAGTTCTGAGTGCAGCCCTTCTTTATGGGAGGTTTTCTGGTATTTGGTTAAAGTTTCTCAAAGTTTACTCGTCTGTAAAACTGCCAAACGATGGGATTATGATTAAAGGTTACAATGTGACAGGAGAGATTAAAACCGTTTTCCCTCTGTGGCTGAAGTTATGTAAGAGACGGCAGACGACGGGAGCGTCATGCCGAGAACGTAAACCTTCTTAAATGTCAGATCCAGCTTTCCTGCCCCTCAGCTCGTTATCCACACCCTCAGCTGAGGTCAAAGTTCACCTCGTCTGATCCGATCTGCGCAGCCAACACATGGTCAGGTTAAACAGGCTTCATGGGTTAACTTTTAATCAGGTCCAAACGGATAACTTATCAAGTTAAACTTATCAAGTGCAACTTTGATTGGTGATATGCGCTGCTGATTATCCATGATGCTGATTATTTCATGATGCTGTATTCATTCGTAATCACCTCCTCACACAGACTCGTGTTCGTGCTGCTGTTCGGCGTATTGTTTTGTACTTTTAGTGTTTAATGTATTTGTTAGTTTAAATCTTAGATCCTTATTTACAGTACTGGTTTTTTTTACACTTTGTATTTTTTGCTATTGTTGGATGTAACTGGGACCCTTTGCTCACTTTCGTTCCACCTCATGTACCACATGTGATGCGAATGACAATAAAACCAGCTTGAACTTAAAGTTGGATCTCCTAGAAGGAACTGTATTTAGGTTTGACCTGTTTTTAATGTCATCGTAAAGCCACCTTACAGCCTGCTACAGTGGAAGTGAAGACTTTTATGAACAGGTTGTTGAAGGGAATGAAGCTCGGGTCACATGGAAACCGTCCTGTGTGAGAGGTGAAAACATGAAGTTACAAGGTAGCTCAGGTCACATGTTTCACCTGATGTTCACGTAAACTTGCAGACTCGGCTGGTTTGGGTTGCGGTGCAGGGTCATTGTGTTCTGGCTGCAGCGGAGGGAAACCAGAGGTGCTGTATGGCAGGCAGTTCTATCATATAAGTGTCTTATTCAAACCTACTGTGGCAAACGCGTCATGTGCTACCTTAGACCCTCTACTATGGTGGGGTTTTTCTGCTCTTCTTTATCTAGAAGAGTTATTTAATTAATTAATGAGCAATAAAACGTACGTTTTTTAAATTATTTTTCATGTTTCACTGAAATGTGACCCTCGTATAGAGATACGTACTTATCTGTGATTTCGGATACCCTGATGCTCTCGAAGATTTATAAATTGATTTGTCCAGGAGTTTATTATTGTGTTCAGCATTCACACAACACTTGTTGAAACTAGTCATAAAATAAAAACACTGAAGTCTAAAACGATTAAATTACCACAAGCTGCAGATGAAAATTTACCATCTGCAGAAAACACTGCTGCTTAGTCGTAAGTTAAGGTGTGCTTCAACATTAGGCATTAACTCAAGAAATATTGACTTATTTTGATATTATGTTGAAAAGAAATAAAAATGGTTCACAAAACGTATTTTAACAGGAGAAAATAGTGGATTTTTAAAAGATGCCTAAACATTTAAAGCAGTGGGCGGCTGTGGCTGAGCGGTTAGAGCAGTCGTCCTCCAATGCAAGAGTTGGGGGTTCGATTCCACCAGCAGTCACATGCCGAAGTGTCCCTGGGCAAGACACTGAACCCCTCAATGCCTCTGATGCGTGTCCCAGTGTATGAATGTGAGAAAACACTGGTTAGTCTTTGTACAGAGTGTTGTATGAATGGGTAAATGACACAGATTGTAGTGTAACTTGAGTATCTGGATAAGATAGAAAGGAACTATACAAGTAGTACAGTACAGTCCGTTTATTGTTAAAACATTTTTAAATTAAAAACGTTTTGAAGGGGGATAAGCTGTGCTTCTTTAAAATGCCAACACAAGTGAAAATGTGCAAATGACTCTATTTAATGAGCGCTTGCAGACTTTAATGAGCTGTTGGAGCTGCCTGATTGACAGAAAACTAGACCCCAACCAGCAAGCTGTCAGCTGAAATAATGTTTAAATCTCCTACAAGAAGATAATTTAACACACAGTGTGGCCAAACATGTTGGATGTTTCCAGCCAGCCGTGTTTAAAAATTTGATCAAACGCAAAACTGAGATGGTTGTGAAATGGACACGAACAGGTAGGCATAGGAGGGAAGACCTCGAGGTGTGTAAAAACAGCACAACATGGCAACACAGGAGAGGGGAAACTCAACAAACGGATCAAAATATGAGCATGTGTGAAGGAAAAGGGATTTATAAATCAAGAAACTGAACGTAGATTTCTGTGAGAGACAGAAGAGATGCTTCAGCTCTGATTGATTAATTCTAACAACAAATGTAAC